>ML824717.1:85954-99420 GCA_009831015.1 Picea engelmannii | reverse complement strand
CCTTTTTATCCATCTTACTCCTATTTTCATTTGGAACATGTACATAAGCATCACAACCAAACACTCTAATATGTTGAAGAGAGGGTTTATTTCCATACCATACCTCGTGTGGATTTTTATCATCCAACACTGATGAAGGCTATCGATTGACGAGGTAACATGTTGTACCCACTACCTCTACCCAAAATTCTTGTTCTAACCCGACACCGCTGAGCATGCTCTTTTATTTTTCCATCAATGTCCTATTCATCCTTTCTGCAACTCCATTCTGCTCAGGAGTGTATGGAGTATTCTTCTACCTTGCTATACCACACTTCTTACAAAATTCTTCGAATTCATTTCCACATAATTCTCCACCATTATCTGTTCTCAATACTTTTATTTTCTTCTCTGTCTGATTTTCTACCAGAGCCTTAAACTCTTTAAATTTATCAAATACCTCAGATTTATTTCTAATAAAATAAATCCATGTGTTCCTTGAAAAATCATCTATGAATGAAACATAATACATAGATTTACCTAGGTATGGAACAGGAACAGGTCCAAACACATCACTGTGTATCAACTCTAAGATCCCCTTTGCTCTTGTAGAACTAGATGGGAATCTTACTCGATTCTGTTTACCATATATGCAATGTTCATAGGAATCAAAATCCAACATGCAATTAGACATACCTTCAACCATACCTTTACCGTGTAGTGTTCGAAGGCCCTTTTCTCCAATATGTCCCAATCTTTGATGCCACAACATGGTATTCTTTCCAGGGACAATATTGGTCTTGTCTTCTTTATTTCTTTGTTCAAGAACAATAGAACTATTACACCCATTAGTATAAGTGCTTCCCAACAAATTGTACAGAGTTCCACACCAAACTCCCCTCATCAACACCATTGCTCCTCGTACCATCTTGCAAGTGTTCTTTCCAAATACAGTATCCACTCCTGCATCATCCATCTTGATTATAGATATTAGGCTCCTAGCTAGTTTTGGAATGTGCAGAACCCCAGGGAGAGTTATAATCCTTCAATATTTTAGCAACAACTTAACCCTTCCACGTCCCAATATTTTTGTTGTCGAGTCATCTCCTAGGAATACATCACCACCATCGTATTTTTCATATTCAGAGAACCACTCCCTGTGAGGAGTCATATGGTATGACACACCTGAGTCAATCAACCATACATCACGGTCTTCATGTGTACTTGTAGATGTCAGGTAAACATCACCTCCTTCTTCAGTGGAGGTTTTCACCTCTATGGAAGAGGTACTATCAGATCCCTTTGGTTTATGAACCTTCTTAGATTTGCAATCTTTCTTATAATTCCCTGTTTTACCATAGTTCCATCATTTCCTCAAAGATTTTCCTAGAGACTTACATCTACCTGTAGATTTAGATCTCCCCCCTGAAGGTTTACCAGGATTCCTGTCTTGGGTACGACTTCTTACAAATAACGCATTTGTGCTATGACTATCCATGCTTTTTCACCTCATCTCATCAGATAGCAAGGATGAAACTACATCCTCATACTTCAATGTCGATTGAGTGGTACTACCAATTGCTACAACCAGATTATCCCAAGAGTCTGGAAAAGAACATAACAAAGTAATACACTTATCTTCTTCTACAATCTTAATATTAATAGAGAAAAGTTGACTTACCAGAGTATTAAAGGAATTTATATGTTCTGTCACAGAATCTCCATATTCCATCCTAAGATGATACAACGTCTTTTAAAGAAACAACTTTTTTACCAGGGACTTTGATTGATACAAATTTCCTAACTTATCCCATAGTTCCTTGGCTATAGATTCTCCCGAGACATTCAACAAAACCAAATGTGCCAGGTAGATTCGAATAATACTCCTTGCTCTTTTGTCCAACTTCTCTCAATCTTCCTTCAACATACCAGTAGCTAGTGTACTAGTAGTTTGTGTACTAGTAGGTTATGTACCAGTAGCCTGTGTGTTAGTAGACGGTGTACTAGTAGGTTGTGTACCAGGATCCACAACGATCCATTGTTCTTTGTCTACAAGAAGGTCCTCCATATTGAGCTTCCATAGCTCAAAGTTTTTACTATTGAACTTATCTATCTCGATTCTATATGAGCTCTCCATTCCTCTTTCTATATTCGAATCTCCACTGCAAAAGTTCCCACTAAACCCAGGTTTATCACAGACCCAAGATAAACTTGATCTATCAAGACCGAGCCAAAACCTCAACAACAAAGGCATCCCTCTGAAGCCAAAAGGTTATTCCCAGGTAGAGAGAATTGATTTTGGTGAGATTTTTTGTTTTGCATATAGATTCTTAAGCAAAACAAAATTTAATCAATGGCTCATACACAAAGTACACAGAGATTTTGTACTAGAAACCCTCAACTGGGAAAACCTTTCTTATATTCATTATATCAAATTTCACCATTCACCATACAATATATATACAATGTTTTTAGGTATTCTGTAGATACCAAAACCCTAATCCCTTAATCCAGGATTAATTTACAAAACCTCTAAAAATAACAAAACTGCCCAAAAACATTTTTTGGGGTGCTGCCTCGAATGTTGTGCGTAACCAGGGGGGGCATACCTGCCCCCCCCTGGAACCCCCCTAGGAAAGCGCCCTGTGCACACAACACAAAGAGCACTACTAGAGGGATTGTCAGATGCAATTGTCATATTTGATGCACTCACACACACATGCAAAGAATATAAAACATACCCAACACTCCAACCATTCTTCTAGGATAACTCAATCCGCAAAGCGTCTTCCTATGAGGGATTTCACTAAAAGGGGACCACTTTGGAGTTCATCCATTTGTGCACCTTATCAATCATGATAAAACACTAATGAGTCATCAATAAATTTTTCCAACAGTGCATCATATACCAATGAAACCACATCGATCCATCTTCATCATGTATCAATGACAACTCATTGATCCATCTTCATCATATCAATGGAAACTCATTGATCCATCTTCATCTATGCATTCTCATCAAGGAAAATACATATTGCATTACATCAATCATCAATAAATCAATCCTTTGGAATCAATCAATCACTTGACATCAATCAATCAAACCATTGGCATCAATGACAACATGATCCAACAATCTCTCCCTTTGTGATGTAGGAGCATCTGCCACATCAAGAGAGCCAGCGCGAAAGCGGAGGACAGCTGGAAAAGCAAGCACAAATTTTGAAAAACACTTTGGAATTGTTGCGCGATCTTAAATGAACCATTAAGATGAAGCGCACTTTGTATATTGTAAATGGACCTTGAGTGGATTTCTCTCGTCCTTAGTAGGTAGACGACATTTAAGATAGTTAATGCAGGTAGATAGAAATTTAATTCTAGACTAGACAGTTTAGGATATGGAGGGAAAACGAACATAGACACCCTCATTGTATCATTGTAACATTAGCCTGAGCATGATAGTTGAAGCAGGAAGAGAACAGAAGAGAAGAAGAGAGCTGTAGAAGAACATCCATGAATAGATATTGAATTAATAGAAGAAGTTGATTCAAATCCATGGTTTTGTGTCTATTCTCTGTGTGTTGATGTTAAATGATGTGCTCATGAGTGTTTGTTTTCTTGTTATGCATTTGCTTTATTGCTGTGTATGTGATTTCATGTCTGAATTTAAGTCTGGAAGAGTGAGGAAATGAGTTTCAATTGTTTCTCTATCTGAGCAAGGATTCCTGCAAGGAGTGCAGTCGAAACCATCCGCAAGGAGTGCGTTGACGGAGGCTCAGGTGGTTTAACTCTTGTTCTCGTTAACCTAGAAGTGAAAATGGGTTATAGGAGCTGTGCAAGGAGTGCGCAGGCCAAGGAAGGGTCTCAGGGTTGTGAACTCGAGAGAAGGAATTAAGACTGTTGCTGCAGACGTGCGCAGTGTCGAGGAGCTTCAACACTTAAACGTGGTTGAAGGTTTGCTGCAAGGAGTGCGCGCAAAGGATTTTTATTTCTAAAGACTTAAAGTTGTGGGAAAATATCAGGAAGGATAGGCCTTGAGGTTGTTGAAGAACAACGAGAACTAGTTGTGATTTGAAGTTCGAGGGAAGCGTCGCAAGTTTGCGAGTGGGCGAACGAGTTTCGTGGAAAGGAACACTTAATCCTTTCACAGATTTCATCGGGAAGGGACGGATGGTTGGTATTCTCCGAGGAGAATCCACAAATTTCCGTGGGTCGTCAGATCTTGCGGATGTGCAGGGGAAATACAATGGTGTATTCCTGAAGGTTTAAGCTCATGACAGATAGAGCGTTGATCCAAGTTAGTCGGGACCGTTGGATCTACACGTATATCGTGTATCGAGGTTTCGTAGATCGAACCTCCAAAGTATTGCAACAGAAATTGCGATATCACAATCCACGATATCCTGATGGACTCAGAACCGTCCATCAATTGGGGCACATGTCAGAAAATCCAAAGGAGTCGGGGTTTGGAGCATCGAAGATTTCGGAGACCGGATACTCTTGCGGCTTGGAATCGTGAAATGAGATATCCCGATGGGAGAGTTATGTGGGACCACAAGAGTTGGTGAGTGGAGGACAGGTGGCAGGAGCTATCGTAGTTTCATGGCGGAAAGGCCCAAAAAATTGACATCAGGATTCGTGAAATCACGAAACCCGAAATCCTGATAGAAGTGACAGGAAGTGGAAAAGTCAACTCGCATGTGTGCATTGGATTTTTCGGCGTATCGGGCATCGGGAGTCAGTTAGACGAGTTGCTTGGTATCGCGAGTACCAAAATCACGATAGGGAAAATTCCGATAGGGGAAAGGGAAGGTCAACGTTGACTGGTCATCGGGTCTCAGGGATTCGAGAGCCCAGTGATCGACCTTTGACATCGCGAAGTCGCGAAGTCCGATTCCCCAATAAGAAAAGAAAGGGGATCGAGCGATAGTTCTGTGGGTGTGGATTTCCTGATAGGGAATTAGAAGAGATTTCAGTTTTTCGGGCCAAGTACAGAGGAGGTCCTGTGAGTAGACGTGCCTCGCGGAGCGTGTCTGCATCAATTGGTATCAGAGCTTGAATCTTGCTTGTATATTTCAGGCAGGGAGAACCGGGGAGAGTTAAAGAGCACTCTGATACACATCAAGTGGTATCAGAGCACCAAAAAATCCTTTGCTTTCTGTAGCAGAGAAAGAGAATTCACCATGCCGCTAAGGAGAGATAGTCAATCACCTGATCCAGAGGATAGGGAGATGCCGCAACGAAGAGGCAGGACGGTAACAGATCCAACCATAGAGAGACAAATGCGTGATCTCCGAGAAAGACTTGAAGACATGGAGGTAGCGCAAAGACGCACAGCCAGTGTAGGGGATCTCAGTGATTCCAAAAGTGAGATTGAGGCTGAACGAGCGTTTGATCAAAGCTATTGCCAGGATGGGTGCAAGAGCAAAGATGGATATTCCATTTTACGAGGGAAACTTGGATGCAGAGGAGGTTCTAGATTGGAGTAGAGCACTAGACACATACTTCGACTACGAAGATGTCGAAGAGGACAAGAAAGTCAAGCATGTTGTCACATGATTGAAAGGACATGCAACATTGTGGTGGGATGATCTACAAGAAGATAGACACTGCAAGGGCAAGAAGAAAATTAAAAGTTGGGATCGAATGAATACAAGGATGAAGGCAAAGTTCATCCCCAAAGACTATCAAATCACTCTGTTGAGGAGGATGCAGAACCTGAGACAGAAGCTGATGACAGTGAAAGAATACACAGAGGAATTCTATCGACTGAACATCAGGGCAGGTCATCGGGAGAGCGATGATGAGAAAGTTTCCAGGTATATGAATGACCTGAGATATGATATCCAGGATGAGATGAGCATGGTAACCATCCGAACGATGGAGGATGCTTATCAAATGGCTTTGAAAGCTGAAGAGAAGTCGAGTCATAAGAAAGGTCAGCGAGGGCGAGGTAGGAGTCAGCCTAAAGGAAAATCGATTGCCCAAGATAAATACCAGAAGCCCAAGGATGACTGGAAAAAGCCTCAGACTAGAACCGAGAGAGGTGGAAGTTCATAGCGAGGGAAATACGATGAGCAAAAAGAACAACATACTGAGGAGAGAGGAGGATATGATGATAATAATAGGTTTCCTCGTATCAGAGGCAGAGGAAGAGGAAGAGGTGGAGTAATCACATGCTTCACATGTGGAAATAATGGCCACAAGTCATTCAACTGTCCAGATGAAAAGAAGGATGGAGGAGAAGCTCACATCACCGAGGCACAGAGGTGAGATTTTGAAGCAGAAGATTCTAAAGGGGGAAGGTCGTTGATGATGCATAAAGTTCTCTTAACACTCGAGAAGGAGGTGGAGGACTTAGCTCAAATAAATAGACTTTTCAGAACTGCTTGCAAAACCAAGGACAGGGTATGCAAGGTTATCGTGGATAGCAGTAGCACAGATAATCTCGTTTCAGTCGAGATGGTAGAGAAACTGGAGCTGGAGATGACTGATCACCCGATTCCATAAAAAGTTTCATGGCTACAAAAAGGAAACCAGGTAACTGTTACTAAACAATGCTTGGTTGAATTCAAGATAGGTGGATATAATGATAAAATCTTGTGTGATGTTATTCCTATGGATGTCTGTCATTTATTGTTGGGAAGACCATGGAAATATGATAGGAACGTAATTCATGATTTGAAGATGAATACGTATACTCTAGAGAAGAATGGGAGGATACACATGTTTCTTCCAATAAAAGATAAGGAGGTAAAACTAGAAGGGAGAAATATTGTACTCCTCATGAGTGGGAAGGAGCTTCTTACGGAGGTGAAGAAGAAAGAAGATCCACAATTCTTTGTGGTCAGGAAACCGAGGATTGTTCTGACTAGCACAAGGGTGGATGATCTACCGGAGGAGATTCAGGAGCTATTGGAAGAGTTTGATGACATCATAGTGGACAAATTACCTCGTTCGTTTCCACCGATGAGGAGTGTGAGTCATCATATTGACCTCATACCAGGAGCTAGTTTGCCCAATAAAGCCGCGTACAGGTTGACACTGCAAGAAAATGAAGAGGTCAAGAAGCAGGTCCAGGAACTGCTAGACAAAGGATTGGTCAAGGAAAGTTTGAGCCCGTGTGCTATTCCAACGGTACTCAGTCCAAAAAAAGATGGAGGTTGGAGAATGTGTACCGATTCGAGGGCCATCAACAAGATAACCATCAGGTACAGGTTTCCATTACCGATGATGGATGATTTAATGGATTGCTTAAGTGGGGCAAATTTTTTTTCAAAGATAGATTTGAAGAGTGGATATCATCAGATTCGCATGGGGAAAGGCGATGAGTGGAAGACGGCCTTCAAAACCAATGAGGGGTTGTATGAATGGCTTGTCATGCCATTTGGATTGAAAAATGCACCGAGTACCTTTATGAGGTTAATGAGTGAAGTCCTGAGGGAATTCATTGGGAAGTTTGCCATTGTGTATCTGGATGACATATTAATTTTCAACAAGACAAAGGCAGAACATCTGAAGCATTTAGCTACAGTGATGCAGAAATTACAGCAGGAGAAGCTATTGATAAATATGAAAAAGTCCTCATTCATGAAGACATAGCTCATTTACTTGGGTTTTGTTATTTCTGTGAATTAGTTGAGGATGGATCCAGATAAGGTGGAGGTGATCAATAATTGGCCATCACCGAGGAATATCTTTGAAGTGAGAAGTTTTCATGGACTGGCTAGTTTCTACATGAAGTTCATCAGAAATTTCAGTGGAATTAGTGCAGCGATGATGGACACAATGAAGAAAAGACATAAATCTTTTCACTGGACTGAAGAGGCTGAGAAGAGTTTCAATTTGTTGAAACGGAAGATTACGGAACAACCAATTTTGGTGTTGCCGGATTTTCAAAAGACATTTAAGGTAAAATGTGATGCAAGCGGGTTTTCCATAGGAGCGGTCTTGAGTCAGGAGGACAGACCGATTGCATATTTCAGTGAGAAGTTGAATGAGGAAAAAGAAAAGTACTCCACGTATGATAAAGAATTCTATGACATCATACAGGCATTGAAAAAATGGAGGCACTATTTGATTCCAAAGGAATTTATTTTATATAGTGATAACCATGCATTACAATTTGTGACTCAACAGGAGAAGTTGAATCAGAGGCACGTTAAGTGGGTTGAATACATGCAGAATTTCACTTTTGTAATTAAGCATGTTTCGGGTACTGCTAACAAAGTTGTTGATGCTTTGAGCAGAAAATGTTTGTTGTTGCAGGAGTTCAAAGTTGGGACGTTAGGCTTTGATGATCTCAGGGATATGTATGCAGATGCTCAGGACTTTAAGGAGGCGTATGAAGCAACTGAGAACCCATTTATCAGAGATAGAAGCCAGTGGATGGACTACATGATCCAGGAAGGATTGTTGTTTAGAGGCAATCAACTGTGTATTCTGAATTGCTCCATGAGGGAGAATCTGATGAAGGAAAAACACAGCAGAGGATTAGTAGGACATTTTGGTCATGAAAAAACATTCGCAAAGCTGAGAGAATCATACTTTTGGTCAGGGATGTGGTCAGAAGTCAAAAGGTTTGTAGATAGATGCAATTTGCCAGCATTCGAAGGGGAGGAAGCAGAATGTAGGATTCTATCAACCATTACCTATACTAGAGAGGTCGTGGGATGAAATCAACATGGATTTCGTATTGGGATTGCCAAGGACAAAAAGAGGATTTGATTCAGTCTTTGTGGTAGTGGATAGGTTTTCCAAGATGGCACATTTTATCCCATGCCAGAAAACCAGTGATGCGACTCACATCGCAAATCTGTTTTTCAAAGAGGTCGTTGGACTTCACGGCTTACCCAGAAGTATAGTTTCGAACAGAGACAATAAATTCATAGGGCATTTTTGGAGGACCTTATGGAAGAAGCTGGGAACTAAATTGGCATTTAGTTCAACTTATCATCCTTAGATGGATGGGCAAACAGAAGTGGTGAACAGAAGTCTGGGAGACTTGCTGAGAAGCTTCGTGATAGAGCACCATAGCCAGTGGGATAGTATATTACCGCAAGCAGAGTTCGAATATAATGACTCAGTGAATAGGAGCACGGGCCAGAGTCCATTCCAAATTGTATATGGCACACAGTCGAGAGGATTTTATGAATTGAGAGATTCAGAACAGATTTCTACTAGGAGTGCTAGTGCAGAAGAGTTCGCAGAGGCAATGAAAGAACTTCACAGCCAGGTGAAGCAGCGACTACTGAATTCAATCTAGGAATATAAGCGCAGAGCAGATCAACATAAGAGACAACTTCAGTTTGAAGTTGGTGATCTAGTTCTAGCAAATTTGAGGAAGGAAAGGTTCCCGAGAGGAACATATCATAAGTTGAAAATGAAGAAGATCGGGCCATGCAAGGTCTTGAGGAAATTTGGGAACAATGCTTATGAGATCGAGTTACCGGATGGGATCAGAATATCTCCGATATTAAATGTCGTAGATTTATACCCATATAAACTTGAGGATACCAGAATAAGTGATGAACAACCAGGGGTTCAGTGGCAGAAGCAGATGACAGTTGCAGAGAAGCCATAGATGGACCAGATACTAGACAAATGAGTGGGTAAGAAGACCAGGAGGAAAGAATACTATGAGTATCTGGTCAAATGGAAGGGCCATCCAGTGGAAGATGCCAGCTGGGAGACAGAAGTGGAAATACAGAAGCATGGGTAGACCATGCAGGAGCTCATGGACAGGAGCCCATGAAAATTTTCAAGCGAGGGAGTATGATGCAGGAGCATCTCCCACATCAAAAGAGCCAGCGCGGAAGCGGAGGACAGCAGGACAAGCCAACACAAATTTTGAAAAAAAAATTGGAATTCTTGCGCGATCTTAAATGAACCATTAAGATGAAGCACACTTTGTATATTATAAATGGACCTTGAGCATATTTCTCTCTTCCTTAGTAGGTAGACGGCATTTAAGATAGTTAATGCAGGTAGATAGAAATTTAATTCTAGACTAGACAGTTTAGGAGCTGGAGGGAAAATAGATATAGACACCCTCATGGTATCATTGTAACATTATCCTGAGCATGATAGTTGAAGCAGGAAGATCATAGAAGAGAAGCATAGAGCTGTAGAAGAACATCCATGAATAGATCTTGAATTAATAGAAGAAGTTGATTCAAATCCATGGTTTCGTGTCTGTTCTCTGTGTGTTGATGTTAAATGATGTGCTCATGAGTGTTTTTTTTCCTGTTATGCATTTGCTTTATTGCTGTGTATGTGATTTCATGTCTGAATTTATGTCTGGAAGAGTGAGGAAATGTGTTTCAATTATTTCTCTATCTGAGCAAGGATTCCTGCAAGGAGTGCAGTCTAAACCATCTGCAAGGAGTGCGTTGACAGAGGCTCAGGTGGTTTAACTCTTGTTCTCGTTCACCCAGAAGTGAAAATGGGTTATAGGAGCCGTGCAAGGAGTGCGTAGGCCAAGGAAGGGTCTCAGGGTTGCGGACCCGAGAGAGGGAATTAAGATTGCTGCTGCAGACATGCGCAGTGTTGAGGAGCTTCAACACTTAGACGTGGTTGAGGGTTTGCTGCAAGGAGTGCGGGCAAATGAGTTTTCTTTCTAAAGACTTAAAGTTGTGGGAAAAGCTCAGGAAGGATAGGCCTTGAGGTTGTTGAAGAACAGCGAGAACTAGTTGTGATTTGAGGTTCGAGGGAAGCGTCGCAAGTTTGCAAGTAGGCGAATGAGTTTTGTGGAAAGGAACACTTAATCCTTTCAAAGATTTCATCGGGAAGGGACGGACGGTCGGTATTCTCCGACGAAAATCCAAAAATTTCCATGGGTCGTTAGATCTTGTGGATGTGTAGGGGAAATACAGTGGTGTATTCCTGAAGGTTTAAGCTCAGGACAGATAGAGCTTTGATCCAAGTCAGTCGGGACCATTGGATCTACACGTATATCATGTATCGGGGTTTCATAGATCAAACCTCCAAAGTATTGAAACAGAAATTGTGATATCGCGATCCGCAATATCCCGACGGACTCAGAACCATCCATCAATTGGGGCGTGTGTCAAAAAATCCAAAGGAGTCAGGGTTTGGAGCATCGGAGATTTCAGAGACCAGATACTCTTGCGGCTTGGAATCGCGAAACGCGATATCCCGACGGGAGAGCTGTGTGGGACCACAAGAGTCGGCGAGTGGAGGACAGGTGGAAGGAGCTATCAGAGTTTCGTGGTGGAAAGGCCTGAAACATTGACATCAGGATTCATGAAATCATGAACCCCGAAATCCCGATAGAAGTGACGGGAAGTGGAAAAGTCAACTCGCATGTGTGCGTTGGAGTTTTCGGTGTATCGGGCATCGAGAGTCGGTAAGACGAGTTGCTTGGTATCACGAGTACCGAAATCATAATAGGGAAAATTCTGATAGGGGAAATGGAAGGTCAGCGTTGACTGGTCATTGGGTCTTGGGGATTCAAGAGCCCAGTGATCGACCTTTGACATCGCGAAGTCGCGAAGTTCGATTCCCCAATAAGAAAATAAAGGGGATCGAGAGATAGTTCTGTGGGTGTGGATTTCCCTATAGGGAATTAGAATATATTTCAGTTATTCGAGTCAAGTACATAGGAGGTCCTGTGAGCGGACGTGCCTCGCGGAGCACATCTACATCAATTGGTATCAGAGCTTGAATCTTTCTTGTATATTTCAGGCAAGGAGAACTGGGGAGAGGTAAAGAGCACTCTGATACACGTCAAGTGGTATCAGAGCACCGAAAAATCCTTTGCTTTCTTTAGCAGAGAAAGAGAATTAACCATGCCGCCAAGGAGAGATAGTCAATCACCTAATCCAGAGGATAGGTAGATGTTGCGATGAAGAGGCAGTCAGGTAATAGATCCAGCCATAGAGAGACAAATGTGTGATCTCCGAGAAAGACTCGAAGACATGGAGGCAGCGGAAAGATGCACAGCCAGTGCAGGGGATCTCAGTGATTCCGAAAGTGAGATTGAGGATAAATGCGAGGAATAAGTTGCAGCCGAAGATGCATCAAACGAGCGTTTGATCAAAGCTATTGCCAAGATGGGTGCAAGAGAAAAAATGGATATTCCAGTTTACGAGGGAAACTTGGATGCAGAGGAGCTTCTATATTGGATTAGAGCTCTAGACACATACTTCGACTACGAAGATGTCAAAGAGGACAGGAAAGTCAAGCATGCTGTCACATGCTTGAAAGGACATGCAACATTGTGGTGGGATGATATACAAGCAGATAGATGCTGCAAGGGAAAGCAGGAAATTAAAAGTTGGGATCGAATGATTGCAAAGATGAAGGAAAATTTCATCCCCGGAGACTATCAAATCACTCTGTTTAGGAGGATGCAGAACCTGAGATAGAAGATGATGACAGTGAAAGAATACACAGAGGAATTCTATCAACTGAACATCAGGGCAGGTCATCGGGAGAGCGATGATGAGAAAGTTGTCAGGTATATGAATGGCCTGAGATATGATATCCAGGATGAGATGAGCATGGTAACCATCCGAACGGTGGAGGATGCCTATCAAATCACTTTGAAAGCTGAAGAGAAGCTGAGCCGTAAGCAAGCTCAGTGAGGCCGAGGCAGGAGTCAGCCCAAAGGCAAATCGATTGCTCAAGATAAACCAGAAGCCCAAGGACGACTGGAAAAAGCCTCAGACTAGAACCGAGAGAGGTGGAAGTTCACAGCAAGGGCAATACGCTGAGCAAAAATAAAAACATACTGAGCAGAGAGGAGGATATGCTAATAATAATAGGTTTCCTCATACCAGAGGCAGAGGAAGAGGAAGAGGTGGAGTAATCACATGATTCACATGTGGAAAAAATGGCCACAAGTCATTCAACTATCCAGATAAAAAGAAGGATGGAGGAGAAGCTCACATCGCAGAGGCACAGAGGCGAGATGTTGAAGCAGAAGAAGCTGAAGGCGAGAGGTCGTTGATGATGTGTAAAGTTCTCTTAACACCCGAGAATGAGGTGGAGGACTCAGCTCAAAGAAATAGACTTTTCAGAACTGCTTGTAAAACCAAGGATAGGGTATGCAAGGTTATCGTGGATAGCAGTAGCACAGATAATCTCGTTTCAACCGAGATGGTAGAGAAACTGGAGCTGGAGACGACTGATCACCCGAGTCCATACAAAGTTTCATGGATACAAAAAGGACACCAGGTAACTGTTACTAAACAATGCTTGGTTGAATTCAAGATAGGTGGATATAATGATAAAATCTTGTGTGATGTTATTCCTATGGATGTCTGTCATTTATTGTTGGGAAGACCATGGCAATATGATAGGAATGTAATTCATGATGGGAAGATGAATACATATACTCTAGAGAAGAATGGGAGGACACACATGTTGCTTCCAATAAAAGATAAGGAGGTAAAACTAGAAGGGAGAAATATTGTACTCCTCATGAGTGGGAAGGAGATTCTTATGGAGGTGAAGAAGAAAGA
>ML824717.1:73064-85904 GCA_009831015.1 Picea engelmannii | reverse complement strand
CATACAAAGTTTCATGGATACAAAAAGGACACCAGGTAACTGTTACTAAACAATGCTTGGTTGAATTCAAGATAGGTGGATATAATGATAAAATCTTGTGTGATGTTATTCCTATGGATGTCTGTCATTTATTGTTGGGAAGATCATGGCAATATGATAGGAACATAATTCATGATGGGAAGATGAATACGTATACTCTAGAGAAGAATGGGAGGACACACATGTTGCTTCCAATAAAAGATAAGGAGGTAAAACTAGAAGGGAGAAATATTGTACTCCTCATGAGTGGGAAGGAGATTCTTATGGAGGTGAAGAAGAAAGAAGATCCACAATTCTTTGTGGTCAGGAAACCAAGGATTTTTCTGACTAGCACAAGAGTGGATGATCTACCGGAGGAGATTCAGGAGCTACTGGAAGAGTTCGCTGACATCATAGTGGACGAATTACCTCGTTCATTTCCACTGATGAGGAGTGTGAGTCATCATATTGACCTCATACCAGGAGCCAGTTTCCCGAATAAATCCGCGTACAGGTTGACGCCGCAAGAAAATGAAGAGGTCAAGAAGCAGGTCCATGAACTGCTAGACAAAGGATTGGTCAGGGAAAGTTTGAGCCCGTGTGTCGTTCCAACGGTACTCAGTCCAAAAAAAGATGGAGGTTGGAGAATGTGTACCGACTCGAGGGCCATCAACAAGATAACCATTAGGTACAGGTTTCCATTACCGAGGATGGATGATTTAATGGATTTCTTAAGTGGGGAATTTTTTTTTTCAAAGATAGATTTGAAGAGTGGATATCACCAGATTCGCATGAGGGAAGGTGATGAGTGGAAGATGGCCTTCAAAACCAATGAGGGGTTGTATGAATGGTTTGTCATGCCATTTGGCTTGACAAATGCGTTGAGTACCTTTATGAGGTTAATGAATGAAGTCCTGAGGGAATTCATTGGGAAGTTTGTCATTGTGTATCTGGATGACATATTAATTTTTAGCAAGACAAAGGCAGAACATCTGAAGCATTTAGCTACAGTGATGCAGAAAGTACAACAGGAGAAGCTATTGATAGATATGAAAAAGTCCTCATTCATGAAGAAAGAGCTCATTTACTTGGGTTTTGTTATTTCTTCGAATGAGTTGAGGATGGATCCATATAAGGTGGAGGTTATCAATAATTGGCCATCACCAAGGAATATCTTTGAAGTGAGAAGTTTTCATGGACTGGCTAGTTTCTACAGGAAGTTCATTAGAAATTTCAGTGGAATTAGTGCAGCGATGATGGACACAGTGAAGAAGAGACATAAATCTTTTCACTGGACTGAAGAGGTTGAGAAGAGTTTCAATTTGTTGAAACGGAAGATTACGGAACAACCAATCCTGGTGTTGCCGGATTTTCAAAAGACATTTCAGGTAAAATGTGATGCAAGCAAGTTTGCCATAGGAACAGTCTTGAGTCAGGAGGACAGATCGATTGCATATTTCAGCGAGAAGTTGAATGAGGAAAAAGAAAAGTACTCCACGTATGATAAAGAATTATATGCCATCATACAAGCATTGAAAAAATGGAGGCACTATTTGATTCCAAAGGCATTTATTTTATATAGTGATAACCATGCATTACAACTTGTGACTCAACAGGAGAAGTTGAATTAGAGGCACGTTAAGTGGGTCGAATACATGCAGAATTTCACTTTTGTAATTAAGCATATTTCAGGTACTGCTAACAAAATTGTTGATGCTTTGAGAAGGAAATGTTTGTTGTTGCAGGAGTTCAAAGTCAGGACGTTAGGCTTTGATGATCTCAGGGATATGTATGAAGATGATAAGGACTTTAAGGAGGCATATGAAGCAGCTGAGAAGCTAGTTTTCAGAGACAAAAGCCAGTGGATGGACTACATGATCCAGGAAGGATTTTTGTTCAGAGGAAATCAGCTGTGTATTCTGAATTGCTCCATGAGGGAGAATCTGATGAAGGAAAAACACAACAGAGGATTAGCAGGACATTTTGGTCATGAAAAAACATTCACAAAGCTGAGAGAATCATACTTTTGGGCAGGGATGCGGTCAAAAGTCAAAAGGTTTGTAGATAGATGCAGAATTTGCCAGCATTCAAAGGGGAGGAAGCAGAATGCAGGATTCTATCAACCATTACCCATACCAGAGAGGTCGTGGGATGAAATCAACATGGATTTCGTATTGGGATTGCCAAGGACGCAAAGAGGATTTTCCAAGATGGCACATTTTATCCCATGCCAGAAAACCAGTGATGCGACTCACATCACAAATTTGTTTTTCAAAGAGGTCATTCGACTTCACGGCTTACCCAGAAGTATAGTTTCATACAGAGACACTAAATTCATAGGGCATTTTTGGAGGACCTTATGGAAGAAGTTGGGAACTAACTTGGCATTTAGTTCAGCTTATCATCCTTAGAGGGATGGGAAAACATAAGTGGTGAACAAAAGTCTGGGAGACTTGCTGAGAAGCTTGGTGACAGAGCACCACAGCCAGTGGGATAGTATATTACCGCAAGCAGAGTTCACATATAATGACTTAGTGAACAGGAGCATGGGCCAGAGTCCATTCCAAATTGTATATGGAACGTAGCCGAGAGGAGTTTCTAAATTGAGAGATTCGGAACAGACTGCTACTAGGAGCGCTAGTGCAGAAGAGTTTGCAGAGGCGATGAAAGAACTTCACAGCCAGGTGAAGGAGCGACTATTGAATTCAAGCCAGGAATATAAGCACAGAGCAGATCAACATAAGAGACAACTTCAGTTTGAAGTTGGTGATCTGGTTCTGGAACATTTGAGGAAGGAAAGGTTCCCAAGAGGAACATATCATAAGTTGAAAATGAAGACGATTGGGCCATGCAAGGTCTTGAGGAAATTTGGGAACAATGCTTTTGAGATTGAGTTACCGGATGGGATCGGAATATCTTCGATATTCAATGTCGCAGATTTATACCCATATAAACTTGAGGAGACCGGAACAAGTGATGAACAACCAGGGGTTCAGTGGCAGAAGCAGATGCCAGTTGCAGAGAAGCCAAAAATGGAACAGATACTGGACAAACGAGTGGGTAAGAAGACCAGGAGGAAAGAATACTATGAGTATCTGGTCAAATGGAAGGGCCATCCAGTGGAAGATGCTAGCTGGGAGACAGAAGTGGAAATACATAAGCATGGACAGACCATTCAGGAGCTCATGGAAAGGAGCCCATGAAAGTTTTCAAGAGAGGGAGTATGATGCAGGAGCATCTCCCACATCAAGAGAGCCAGTGCGGAAGCGAAGGACAGCTAGACAAGCCAACACAAATTTTGAAAAACACTTTGGAATTGTTGTGCGATCTTAAATGAACCATTAAGATGAAGCACACTTTGTATATTGTAAATGGACCTTGAGCGGATTTCTCTCTTCCTTAGTAGGTAGACGACATTTAAGATAGTTAATGTAGGTAGATAGAAATTTAATTCTAGACTAGACAGTTTAGGAGCTGGAGGGAAAACGGATATAGACACCCTCATTGTATCATTGTAACATTAGCCTGAGCATGATAGTTGAAGCAGGAAGAGCACAAAAGAGAAGTAGAGAGTTGTAGAAGAACATCCATGAATAGATCTTGAATTAATAGAAGAAGTTGATTCAAATCCATGGTTTTGTGTCTGTTCTCTGTGTGTTGATGTTAAATGATGTGCTCATGAGTGTTTGTTTTCCTGTTATGCATTTGCTTTATTGCTATGTATGTGATTTCATGTCTGAATTTAAGTCTGGAAGAGTGAGGAAATGAGTTTCAAATGTTTCTCTATCTGAGCAAGGATTCGTTCAAGGAGTGCATTCGAAACCATCTGCAAGGAGTGCGTTGATGGAGGCTCATGTGGTTTAACTCTTGTTCTCATTCACCTAGAAGTGAAAATGGGTTATAGGAGCTGTGTAAGGAGTGCACAGGCCAAGGAAGGGTCTCAGGGTTGCGAACCCGAGAGAAGGAATTAAGATTGCTGCTACAGACGTGCGTAGTGTCGAGGAGCTTCAACACTTAGATGTGGTTGAAGGTTTTCCGTAAGGAGTGCGTGCAAATGAGTTTTCTTTCTAAAGACTTAAAGTTGTGGGAAAAGCTCAGGAAGGATAGGCCTTGAGGTTGTTGAAGAACAACAAGAAATAGTTGTGATTTGAAGTTCGAGGGAAGCGTCGCAAGTTTGCGAGTAGGCGAATGAGTTTCGTGGAAAGGAACACTTAATCCTTTCACAGATTTCATCGGGAAGGGACAGAAGGTCGGTATTCTCCGAGGAGAATCCGCGAATTTCTATGGGTCATCAGATCTTGTGGATGTGTAGGGGAAATACAATGGTGTATTCCCAAAGGTTTAAGCTCAGGACAGATAGAGCATTGATCCAAGTCAGTCGGGACCGTTGGATCTACACGTATATCATGTATCGGGGTTTCATAGATCAAACCTCCAAAGTATTGCAATAGAAATTATGATATAACGATCCATGATATCCCGACGGACTTAGAACCATCCATCAATTGGGGCGTGTGTCAGAAAATCCAAAGGAGTCGGGGTTTGGAGCATCGGAGATTTCGGAGACCGGATACTCTTGCGGCTTGGAATCGCGAAATGCAATATCCCGACGGGAGAGATGTGTGGGACCATAAGAGTCGGTGAGTGGAGGACAGGTGGCAGGAGCTATCGGAGTTTCATGGCGGAAAGGCCTGAAACATTGACATCAGGATTCACGAAATCATGAACCGCAAAATCCCGATAGAAGTGACGGGAAGTGGAAAAGTCAACTTGTACGTGTGTGTTAGAGTTTTCGGCGTATCGGGCATCGGGAGTCGGTAAGACGAGTTGCTTGGTATCGTGAGTACCGAAATCACAATAGGGGAAAGGGAAGGTCAACATTTACTGGTCATCAGGTCTTAGGGATTCGAGAGCCTAGTGATCGAACTTTGACATCGCAAAGTCACGAAGTCCAATTCCCTGATAAGAAAAGAGAGGGGATAGAGCGATAGTTCTGTGGGTGTGTATTTCTCGATAGGGAATTAGAAGAGCTTTCGGTTCTTTGGGCCAAGTACAGAGGAGGTCCTGTGAGAAGACGTGCCTCGTGGAGCGCGTTTGTATCAATTGGTATCAGAGCTTGAATCTTGCTTGTATATTTCAAGCAGGGAGAACCGGGGAGAGGTAAAGAGCACTCTAATACATGTCAAGTGGTATCAGAGAACCAAAAAATCCTTTTCTTTCTGTAGCAGAGAAAGAGAATTCACCATGCCGCCAAGGAGAGATAGTCAATCACCTGATCTAGAGGATAGGGAGATGTCGCGATGAAGAGGCAGGCAGGTAATAGATCCAGCCATAGAGAGACAAATGCATGATCTCCGAGCAAGACTCGAAGACATGGAGGTAGCGCAAAGATGCACAACCAGTGCAGGGGATCTCAATGATTCTGAAAATGAGATTGAGGTTGAATTCGAGGAAGAAGTTGCAGCCGAATATGCATCAAACGAGCGTTTGATCAAAGCTATTGCCAGGATGGGTGCAAGAGCAAAGATGGATATTCCAGTTTACGAGGGAAACTTGGATGCAGAGGAGCTTCTAGATTGGATTAGAGCTCTAGACACATACTTTGACTACGAAGATGTCAAAGAGGACAAGAAAGTCAAGCATGTTGTCACACGCTTGAAAGGACATGCAACATTGTGGTGGGATGAGCTACAAGCAGATAGACGCTGCAAGGGCAAGCAGAAAATTAAAAGTTGGGATCAAATGATTGCAAAGATGAAGGCAAAGTTCATCCCCATAGACTATCAAATCACTCTGTTCAGGAGGATGCAGAACCTGAGACAAAATTTGATGACAGTGAAAGAATACACAGAGGAATTATATCGACTGAACATCAGGGAAAGTCATTGGGAGAGCGATGATGAGAAAGTTTCCAGGTATATGAATGACCTGAGATATGATATCCAGGATGAGATGAGCATGGTAATCATCAGAACGGTGGAGGATGCCTATCAAATGGCTTTGAAAGTTGAAGAGAAGTTGAGTCGTAAGCAAGGTCAGTGAGGCCGAGGCACGAGTCAGCCCAAAGGCAAATCGGTTTCCCAAGATAAATACCAGAAGCCCAAGGACGACTGGAAAAATCCTCAGACTAGAACCGACAGAGGTGGAAGTTCACAGCGAGGGAAATATGCTGAGCAAAAGGAACAACATACTGATCAGAGAGGAGGATATGCTGATAATAATAGGTTTCCTTGTACCAGAGGCAGAGGAAGAGGAAGAGGTGGAGTAATCACATGCTTCACATGTGGAAAAAATGGCCACAAGTCATTCGACTGTCTAGATAAAAAGAAGGATGGAGGAGAAGCTCACATCACTGAGGAACAGAGGCGAGATGTTGAAGCAGAAGATGCTGAAGGCAGAAGGTCGTTGATGATGCGTGAAGTTATCTTAACACCCGAGAAGGAGGTGGAGGAATCAACACAAAGAAACAGACTTTTCAAAAATGCTTGCAAAACAAAGGACAAGGTATGCAAGGTTATCGTGGACAACAGTAGCACAGATAATCTCGTTTCAACCGAGATGGTAGAGAAACTGGAGCTGGAGACGACTGATCACCCGAGTCCATACAAAGTTTCATGGCTACAAAAAGGACACTAGGTAACTGTTACTAAACAATGCTTGGTTGAATTCAAGATAGGTGGATATAATGATAAAATCTTGTGTGATGTTATTCCTATGGATGTCTGTCATTTATTGTTGGGCAGACCATGGCAATATGATAGGAACGTAATTCATGATGGGAAGATGAATACGTATACTCTATAGAAGAATGGGAGGACACACATGTTGCTTCCAATAAAACATAAGGAGGTAAAACCAGAAGGGAGAAATACTGTACTCCTCATGAGTGGGAAGGAGCTTCTTACGAAGGTGAAGAAGAAAGAAGATACACAATTCTTTGTGGTCAGGAAACCGCAGATTGTTCTGACTAGCACAAGAGTGGATGATCTATCGGAGGAGATTCGGGAGATACTGGAAGAGTTCGCTAACATCATAGTGGACGAATTACCTCGTTCGTTTCCACCGATGAGGAGTGTGAGTCATCATATTGACGTCATACAAGGAGCCAGTTTTCCAAATAAAGCCGCGTATAGGTTGACGTTGCAAGAAAATGAAGAGGTCAAGAAGCAGGTCCAGGAACTTCTAGACAAAGGATTGGTCAGGGAAAGTTTGAGCCCGTGTGTCGTTCCAACGGTACTCAGTCCAAAAAAAGATGGAGGTTGGAGAATGTGGACCGACTCGAGGGCCATCAACAAGATAACCATCAGGTACAGGTTTCCATTACTGAGGATGGATGATTTAATGGATTTCTTAAGTGGGGAATTTTTTTTTTCAAAGATAGATTTGAAGAGTGGATATTACCAGATTCACATGAGGGAAGGCGATGAGTGGAAGCCGGCCTTCAAAACCAATGAGGGGTTGTATGAATGTCTTGTCATGCCGTTTGGCTTGACAAATGCACCGAGTACCTTTATGAGGTTAATGAATGAAGTCATGAGGGAATTCATTGGGAAGTTTGTCATTGTGTATCTGGATGACATATTAATTTTCAACAAGACAAAGGCAGAACATCTGAAGCATTTAGCTACAGTGATGCATAAATTACAGCAGGAGAAGCTATTGATAAATATGAAAAAGTCCTCATTCATGAAGACAGAGCTCATTTACTTGGTTTTTTTTTATTTCTATGAATGAGTTGAGGATGGATCCAGATAAGGTGGAGTTGATCAATAATTGGCCATCAGTGAGGAATATCTTTGAAGTGAGAAGTTTTCATGGACTGACTAGTTTCTAGAGGAAGTTCATCAGAAATTTCAGTGGAATTAGTGCAACGATGATGGACACAGTGAAGAAAAGACATAAAACTTTTCACTGCTCTGAAGAGGCTGAGAAGAGTTTCAATTTGTTGAAACGGAAGATTACGGAACAACCAATTTTGGTGTTGCCGGATTTTCAAAAGACATTTCAGGTAAAATGTCATGCAAGAGGGTTTTCCATAGGAGTGGTCTTGAGTCAAGAGGACAGACCGATTTCATATTTCAGCGAGAACTTGAATGAGGCAAAAGAAAAGTACTCCATGTATGATAAAGAATTCTATGCCATCATACAGGCATTGAAAAAATGAAGGCACTATTTGATTCCAAAGGAATTTATTTTATATAGTGATAACCATGCATTACAATTTGTGACTCAACAGGAGAAGTTGAATCAGAGGCACGTTAAGTGGGTCAAATACATGCAAAATTTCACTTTTGTAATTAAGCATATTTCAGGTGATGCTAACAAAGTTGTTGATGCTTTGAGCAGGAAATGTTTGTTGTTGCAGGAGTTCAAAGTCAGGACATTAGGCTTTGATGATCTCAGGGATATGTATGTATATGATCAAGACTTTAAGGAGGTGTGTGAAGCAGCTGAGAACCCAGTTCTCAGAGACAAAAGACAGTGGGTGGACTACATGATCCAGGAAGGATTGTTGTTCAGAGGCAATCAACTGTGCATTCCGAATTGCTCCATGAGGGAGAATCCGATGAAGGAAAAACACAGCAGAGGATTACCAGGACATTTTGGTCATGACAAAACATTCGCAAAGCTGAGAGAATCATACTTTTGGCCAGGGATGTGGTCAGAAGTCAAAAGGTTTGTAGATAGATGCAGAATTTTCGATCATTTGAAGGGGAGGAAGCAGAATGCAGGATTCTATCAACCATTACCCATACCAGAGAGGCTGTGGGATGAAATCAACATGGATTTCGTATTGGGATTGCCAAGGACACAAAGAGGATTTGATTCAGCCTTTGTGGTAGTGGATAGGTTTTTCAGGATGGCACATTTTATCCCATGCCAGAAAACCAGTTATGCAACTCACATTGCAAATCTGTTTTTCAAAGAGGTCGTTCAACTTCACGACTTACCCAGAAATATAGTTTCAGACAGAGACACTAAATTCATAGGGAATTTTTGGAGGAACTTATGGAAGAAGCTGGGAACTAACTTGGCATTTATTTCAGCTTATCATCCTTAGACGAATGGGCAAACATAAGTGGTGAACAGAAGTCCGAGAGACTTGCTGAGAAGCTTGGTGACAGAGCACCACAGCCAGTGGGATAGTATATTACCGCAAGCAGAGTTCACATAGACTGACTCAGTGAACAGGAGCACGGGCCAGAGTCCATTCAAAATTGTATATGGCACGCAGCCGAGAGGAGTTTATGAATTGAGAGATTCAGAACAGACTGCTACTAGGAGATCTAGTGCAGAAGAGTTCGCAGAGGCGATGAAAGAACTTCACAGCCAGGTGAAGGAGTGACTATTGAATTCGAGCCAGGAATATAAGCGTAGAGCAGTTCAGCATAAGAGACAACTTCAGTTTGAAGTTGGTGATCTGGTTCTGGCACATTTGAGGAAGGAAAGGTTCCCGAGAGGAACATATCATAAGTTGAAAATGAAGAAGATCGGGCCATGCAAGGTCTTGAGGAAATTTGGGAACAATGCTTATGAGATCGAGTTACCGGATGGGATCGGAATATCTTCGATATTCAATGTCGCATATTTATACCCATATAAACTTGAGGAGACCAGAACAAGTGATGAACAGCCAGGGGTTCAGTGGCAGAAGCAGATGCGATTTGCATAGAAGCCACAGATGGAACAGATACTGGACAAACGAGTGGGTAAGAAGACCAGGAGGAAAGAATACTATGAGTATCTGGTCAAATGGAAGGGCCATCCAGTGGAAGATGCCAGCTGGGAGACAGAAGCGGAAATACAGAAGCATGGACAGACCCTGTAGGAGCTCATGGACAGGATCCCATGAAAATTTTCAAGCGAGGGAGTATGATGCAAGAGCATCTCCCACATCAAGAGATCCAGCGTGGAAGCGGAGGACAGCTGGACAAGCCAACACAAATTTTGAAAAACACTTTGGAATTGTTGCGTGATCTTAAATGAACCATTAAGATGAAGTGCACTTTGTATATTGTAAATGGACCTTGAGCGGATTTCTCTCGTCCTTAGTAGGTAGACGACATTTAAGATAGTTAATGCAGGTAGGCAGAAATTTAATTCTAGACTAGACAGTTTAGGAGCTGGAGGGAAAACGGATGTAGACACCCTCATTGTATCATTGGAACAATAGCCTGAGCATGATATTTGAAGCAGGAAGAGCACATAAGAGAAGCATAGAGCTGTAAAAGAACATCCATGAATAGATCTTGAATTAATAGAAGAAGTTGATTCAAATCCATGGTTTCGTGTCTGTTCTCTGTGTGTTGATGTTAAATGATGTGCTCATGAGTGTTTGTTTTCCTGTTATGTATTTTATTTATTGTTGTGTATGTGATTTGATGTCTGAATATAAGTCTGGAAGAGTGAGGAAATGAGTTTCATTTGTTTCTCTATCTGACAAGGATTCCTGCAAGGAGTGCAGTTGAAACCATCCGCAAGGAGTGCGTTGACGGAGGCTCAGGTGGTTTAACTCTTGTTCTCATTCACCCAGAAGTGAAAATGGGTTATAGGAGCCGTGCAAGGAGTGCGTAGGCCAAGGAAGGGTCTCAGGGTTTCGAACCCGAGAGAAGGAATTAAGACTGCTGCTGCAGACGTGCGCAGTGTCGAGGAGCTTCAACACTTAGATGTGGTTGAAGGTTTGTCGCAAGGAGTGCGCGCAAAGAAGTTTTATTTCTAAAGACTTAAAGTTGTGGGAAAAGCTCAGGAAGGATAGGCCTTGAGGTTGTTGAAGAACAACGAGAACTAGTTGTGATTTGAAGTTCGAGGGAAGCGTCGCAAGTTTGCGAGTAGGCAAATGAGTTTCATGGAAAGGAACACTTAGTCCTTTCATAGATTTCATCGGGAAGGGACGGACGGTCGGTATTCTCCGAGGAGAATTCATGAGTTTCCGTGGGTCGTTAGATCTTGTGGATGTGCAGGGGAAATACAATGGTGTATTCCCAAAGGTTTAAGCTCAGGACAAATAGAGCGTTGATCCAAGTTAGTTGGGACCATTGGATCTACACGTATATCATGTATCGGGGTTCTGTAGATCGAACCTCCAAAGTATTGCAACAGAAATTGCGATATCGCGATCCGCGATATCCTGATGGAATCAGAACCGTCCATCAATTGGGGCGCGTGTCAGAAAATCCAAAGGAGTCGGGGTTTGGAGCATCGAAGATTTCGGAGACCGGATACTCTTGCGGCTTGGAATCGCGAAACACGATATCCTGACAGGAGAGCTGTGTGGGACCACAAGAGTCGGCGAGTGGAGGACAGGTGGTAGGAGCTATCGGAGTTTCGTGGCGGAAAGGCCTGAAACATTGACATCAGTATTCATGAAATCATGAACATTGAAATCCTGATAGAAGTGACGGGAAGTGGAAAAGTCAACTCGCACGTGTGCGTTGGAGTTTTCGGCGTATCGGGCATCGAGAGTCGGTAAGACAAGTTGCTTGGTATGGCGAGTACCGAAATCACGATAGGGAAAATTCTGATAGGGGAAAGGGAAGGTCAGCATTGACTGGTCATCGGGTCTTGGGGATTTGAGAGCCCAGTGATCGACCTTTGACATCGCGAAGTCGTGAAGTCCGATTCCCCGATAAGCAAAGAAAGGGGATCGAGCGATAGTTCTGTGGGTGTGGATTTCCCGATAGGGAATTAGAAGAGCATTCAGTTCTTTGGGCCAAGTACATAGGAGGTCCTATGAGAGGATGTGCCTCGCGGAGCACGTTTTCATCACTTTGGCATTGATGGCAATACCAATATTGATGTCAACACCAATTACCAATTATTGATGTCAACATGTAGATAAGGCATGCTCTACATCAATAGTCAATCTGACTATCTCTCCCAAATGTGGCTATCTCTCCCAATCAATAATCATCAATCACATCAATGTGAGTATCTCTCCCCATTTTACATCAATGGCAAAGGGCCATTTTCCTCTTGGCATTGCTCCCCCTTCTTGAACTTTCCTTGGGGCTTCTCCCCCTGTCTGAGTGCCTTTGATCTTCCTCTGAATAATCTCTCCCTTTTTGAGCAAGGGATATCACTCTGATGTAATGTTGAAAATACGTCGAACATACTCCCCCTGTGACCATCGATCCTCCTGGAACTATGCCTCTGTGCTCTTTCTTAAAATATAGGGCTCTTTTCTAGGTATGCATTTGATAAATATCTCCTCCTAGAATCATGGGAAGAAGAATGAGTCCCCCTATGGGTATGTCTCCCCTATGTTCTCTGGGAGATGAACAATGTGCTACAATATAACGATCCTTGGACCTGTTCATGCATCAAACTCATGCTATATCAAGCATCATGAAGCAAAAGATATGTCAACAATGAAATAAAGAATCATGAGAAAATATCAACCAAGCACATCCTATACACAAATGTGTGCTCATTATGCACAACACTTATGTACATCAACATCATGCAATGCGCCAAAAGATATCATCCACGGAATGTATCAATCATATGCCTCTATCAATATGTCAACATGTGCATCTACCAATATGCCAACTATGTGCATCCACCAATATGCCAACCATGTGCATCTATCGATATGCCAACCATGTGCATCTACCAATATGTCAACCATGTGCATATACCAATATTCCAACCATGTGCATCTACCGATATGCCAACCATATGCATCTACCAATATGCCAACCATGTGTCATATCACTCATGATATGTCTCCATCATGAACCAAGTGCCACAATCATGTATCTTAAACAAATACCAATTGTTGTGTTGATCAAGTAGTACCAATGGTGTAGTATCATCAAGCAT
>ML824717.1:21364-65591 GCA_009831015.1 Picea engelmannii | reverse complement strand
TTGATCCATCTTCATCATATCAATGACAACTCATTGATCCATCTTCATCTATGCATTCTCATCAAGGAAAATACATATTACATTACATAAATCATCAATCAATCAATCCTTTGGCATCAATCAATCACTTGACATCAATCAATGAAACCATTGGCATCAATGACAACATGATCCAACAACTGTGAGGAGTTATGTGACGTTCCGCATACCACCAGAAATCGAATGACATGTACTATCCACATATAATAGTCTTACCTTGAAATATATTAAAACTCATACCATTATACATGAAACAACCTTGGGTCCATTACCCAAACCTTTGTGCTGCCAGAATTTGCTGCCGGAATTTCTCCAAGGGTTGAAATCAATCACTAAGGGTTCACACCAATCTATAATATCACTCTCCAATAGTTGACATCAATGAAAACCAACAATCCATACCAACTATCCATCAACCTAAGCCAATTGTTTGACAACATCTTCATCCTTTCTTGAGAGTGCATCTGCCACAACATTTTTCTTCCTTTTTTTATAGATGATTTCAAAATTATAATCCAATATCTTGGTCGCCCATTTTTGTTGTTCTTCTGAAGATAGTCTTTGTTCCAAGAAGTATTTAAGACTATCATGATATGTTTTTACCCTGAAGTGACTACCTATTAGGTAAGGGCACCATTTCTTCAATGCATTTAGTATTGCCATCATTTACTTCTCATAAATGGGTTTGTGTAAGTCATTTCCCTTGAGTGGTCGACTTTCAAAATCTAGAGGCCTTCCTTCTTGCATTAGGACAACACCAATGTCATTTCCCGAGGCATCACATTCCACAATAAAGTTTTTTGTGAAGTCTGGTGTGGTCAAGTCAGGAGATTTGCACATCACCTCTTTAAGTTGTTCAAAAGATTTAGTTTCCTCTGGATTCCATGAAAATGCATCCTTCTTAGTTAGAATCGTTAAAGGTGCTGCTATTCTCCGATAGTTACGAACAAACTTGCAGTAATAACCTGTCAAACCCAAAAATCCTCTAAGATTCTTCAATGTTTTGGGAATGGGCCAGTCCATCATGCCCTTAATCTTGTTAGGGTCTACCTTGAAACCTTCATGAGATACAATATGACCCAAATAGTCTACCTCTTTCACCCCAAAGAAACATTTGGATGGTTTGGCATATAGTTGTTGCTCCTTTAGTAGTCATAGAACCTTGTCAACATGTCACACATGATCCTCCCAAGACTTTCTATAGATTAATATATCATCAAAAAATACTAACACAAATTTTAGAAGTAAGGGCTTGAAAATGGAATTCATCATCCCTTGGACTGTGGAAGGTGCATTTCTAAGGCCAAAAGGCATGACCAAAAATTCATAATGGCCTTCATGAGTTTGGAATTCGTTTTTTGGGATACATTGTTCCTTCATTCTAATCTGATGATACCTTGAACAAAGATCCAAATTTTTGAAATAGATTTCTCCATGTAGTTCATCTAAAAATTCATCAATGATGGGAATGGGAAACTTATCTTTAATAGTGATCTTGTTGAGTTCTCTATAATTTGGACACATACACCATGAGCCATATTTCTTGAGTACCATTACCACTGGTGCAGAGTAAGAAATTTGGCTAGGTCTAATAATGCCAGCCTCTAAAATTTCTTCAACCATGTGATCAATTTCACTCTTTTGGGAATAAGGGTATATGTACGAGCTGTTGTTAGGAGGAACACTCCCAGAAATTAGGTGAATATCGTGATCATGATTTCAAGTGGGTGGAATACTTTTGGGAATATATTCAAATACTTTGGAATGATTATCAATGATCCCTTAGCTATCTATGGGAATATATGGCTTAGATGTTTGAACACCTAGTGAGCATATTTGTGCAATTACACCTTGATTCCCTTTTTTCAATAATTTTTTCATGCCATTAGAGCTTATCACCTTACTAGGTTTCCCCGTGATACCTCTTAACTCAATTTCTTTTCCTTCCAATGAAAATTTCATGAAAATTTCTTGAAAATTAAAGGCCATTGTTCCTAACGATTGTAACCATTGGATTCCTAGTATAACATCAACACCACCCATGGGTATAGAAATCATTGAACTATTCATTAAATATTCCCCCATAGTAAGATTGTGTCAGACAATTGGCTTAGCTTGATGGATAATTGGTATGGATTGTTGGTTTTCATTTATGTTAACTATTTGAGAGTGATATTTTAGATTGATTTCAACCCTTAGTTATTGATGTCAAGCCTTGGAGAAAGTCCGATAGTGAATTCCAGTAGCACAAAGGTTTGGGTAATGGACCCAAGGTTGTTTCATGTATAATGGTATGATTTTTAATATATTTTAAGGTAAGACTATTCTATATGTATAGTACATGTCATTCCATTTCCAGTGGTATGTGGAATGCCACATAACTCCTCACGGTTAGTGAGTTATGGACATGAGAAGTTAGAGAACCCAGGTTTGGGTAATGGACCCAAGTTTGTTTGATGAATAATGGTATGAGTTTTGATATATTTGAAGGCAATAATATTATAGATGGATAGTACATGTCATTCCATTTCCATTGGTATGTGGAAGGTCACATAACTCCTCATGGTTAGAGATATATGGCCATGTGAAGTTGGAGAACCCTCATGAGTCAACTAGAAGCCCCAAAAGGTCAAAGTAGTCAAAGTGGTTTAAGATATTTTTATAAAGTAAATAATAAAGTGAAGTGATGTGTGTACTATAATTCAAAGTGAATACAAAATAAATTGTTTAAATAATAAATTTAATGGAGAAATTACTAAGTTGACAAGTGGGTTAGCCCTAAAATAAGGAAAGTGGTTTAAGATGGTTAGAAGCTAACCCCTTGAGGTAAAGTGAAGTGATGAATGTACTATAAGTCAAAGTGGATACAAAATAAATTATTTAATGGATAAATTTAATGGATAAATTACTAATTGGACAAGTGGTTAGAAGTTGGTTAACCCTAAAATAAGGAAAGTGGTTAAGATGGTTAAAAGGTAACCCCTTGAGGAAGCTACATGAAAGTATAAATAAGAGACAAGGCTCTCTAATTTTATATCACACTTGAGCATATTGAATATCTATAGGTGACTGAGGTAAACAAAGTATATCTAATCCTAATTTCAAAGAGAAGGTGAAGTAAAGAAGGTCGGAATTCAAGGGAGGATAAATTCTTTTGATGATGCTTTCCAAGGTATGTTATTTACAGGTCATCTCACCATTTTCGCAATAAACGTTTTCATAGAATGATTCATATTGTGAAATTGATAGGCCATTGAGAAAAAATATCCAAGTATATGTGGTACGAATTTTAGCTTGTGGGTCATTGTAGTTTTGGAGTTACACTCCATGGAAAATAGGGTTTGTGGCTAGTCCCAAAACTAGTCTAAAACAGGTGTTTCGGGTAAAAATGTCATACCTTATTCATAACAGATCCAAATTACGTAAGACCAAAATTTTTGTTTAGATTACAGTCTGTATTATTCTATGTAAATTTTTCATATCCATACAACAAATATTCCGTGCGGGGCACACTCTACAAGTTCGCTCTCTAGAATAAGACATAATTCAACAATAGCTCCTTTTCTGAGAGGTTCCAAGTAGTGAAACCTAAAGGTATTGCATAAAACACACTGAAGAACATTGTGTACGATTTTTAGATATTTATTCATTATTGGTACATAGTTATGATTATTTCAAGTTAGGGTTGTTGACTAATCCAAAACTAGTCATGTGAGACTAAAGTAAAGTTTGATGAAAATGCTAGTCTCTTGTTGTTAAAATTAAGGAAAGTTTGTAGGTATGTGATAATATACACCAAGCATATTACAAAGTTACAAATAATATTTGTATGATGAAATTTATGAGGGCTTTTGGTGGAGGTACATGTTGGATACATGGTTGAGACAAGTAGTTGATGAGTTTGCACATAGATGAGGTGTATAGTTGATGATGTTTGTACATATTGATAAGTCATAGTTGATGATGATTTGATACATGATTGGTATATACTTGGTACATGGTTGGAGGCACCTGTTAGTAGTATTGTTGACACATGGTTTATGGATGATGTAGCATACTTGTATTGGTATATTATTAGAAGCACACATTGATCTTGCTGATGATTATGAGTTGTTGTGTTATGGTTGGTTGATGCACATATTTGAGAGTTGTCTTGGTGAGTAGATCTGATTTGGTTGATAATATTGATGAGACATGTTGTTGTGATAGGTTGTTTGGACAGGTTGTTGTGACAGGTTATTTGTATAGTTTTGGTGCATGGTTGATGCACTTGTTCATGGTACAGGTTTTGTACAGGTTTTGTGCATGGTTGATGAAATTGCTCATGGTACAAGTTTTGTATAGGTTGGTGCATGGTTGATGCACTTTTTTATGGTACAGGATGATTACAGGTTGATTGGTACAGGGTTACAACAGTATATCTAACAATGATAGTGTGTCAGTGGTTCCATCATTCTACTTATATGTCAAGGCAGTTGGATGGGGCAAGGACAGGTGGTTGTAGCCACATTCCAGTTATAGCTGGAGAAAATAAGGGGTTTTAGCCTCCTTTTGGTTGTAGCCAGAGAATTGGGGAGTTGGAGCTTCCCTCAGGTTGTAGCCTGAGAAATAAGGGGTTTGGAGCCTCCTTCGAGTTGCAGCTGAAAAACAAAATAATTTGGTGCTTCCAATGAATGTAATTCTTCAAGACATATAAGAAAAATCATTATGTGGTTTTCTCCCACTTTGGGCTTCCACGTAAAACACTGGTGTACTATGTATGTGTATGATTGTTCATTTTTTCATTGCTTATTTACTCTGCAGTTATTGGATGATAATGCCTCATTGATATAACACTTGGATTATATGGTTAAAAATGATTAAATTTCTCTATTACTGATTCACCCCCCCTCTCACTAATCCAACAATTGGTATCTGAGTCAGTTTCTTCAGGAAACAGTTTAACCACTGGAAAGAGATCATGGATTATTCTGAGAATGGAGTACCAATTTTTAATGGTCAGAATGGTTTTAAGTATGAGATTTGGAGGATAAAGATGAAATTACTTTTACAGGCATATGGACATTATATTTGGATATCAATTGTTAAAGAATATGATAGTTCAAAAAGGGAAAAGACTGCAGCCAAGAAGGAATTGAGGAAGAATAACAAAATAGCAATGGATTTCATCTGGGAAGGATTACCTAATCCAGTAAGAGAAATTCATCAACAAAAGAACTTTGGGATAAGTTACATGGAATATATTCTTCACCCATCACAGATTCAGAAAATGTCAAAGAAGATGCATATACAAATCAAGAAGAATTATGTTCACCATGTCAAGCCGATTCCTAAGATGAAGAGTACATAATCACCAAAGGTATGTTGTTTTTATTTAATTTTGAAAAACGTGGACATCTTGAAATAAAATTCCATGAAGGAAATGAAACAGAAAAACTAATTTAAAAGGAAGATAATTATGAAGAAGAATTGATTAGTGCTTTAGATGAACTAAGATAAGAAAAAAATTCACTCAAGAAAGAATTGATGAAACAAAGGAAAGTGTTCACATTTTTGAAGAATCCCAACATGTCATCGAGAACTTAAGAACTCAGCTAGAAGAAGCCAGAAATATCGAAGAAAATCTTGAATATCAAAAGCAGTGTTTGGAAACCAACATAGTAGCACATAAGGAAGAAGAAGAAATGAGAGAGAATATATTGACATATCATCTTAAGGAAAGAACTAACGATTTAAACCAGCTTGAGGAAGAGTTTGGTCAAGAAGAGAAAGGACTTGAAGAAGAAATAATCACATTAAAAATTCATCTTGAAGAAGTGAAAATAATAGAATAAGTCATGAAGTCTCAGATAATGAAGAAAGAAGAAGAGGTTAAGAAGCTTTAAGAAGAAGTTGCCACATTGAGAAGTAAAATCATCAAGCTCAACAAGAACGTTGAAGAGACAGAAACATCCACATCAGTTATAGAGAATGAAGAGAAGCACTCTAGGTTGCTAGAAAAGAAGAATGACGAAAATAGAAAGAGTTATGCAGAAGTACTCAAAGGAAGGAATCTTGGTCAACCAGAATCTAAGAAAACTATTTAAGATACATCTTCAAGAAGACCATCAATGTTTAAGCCACAAAGAATTTAGAAGGACTACACCACAAACGATATCATTGACTCCAAGGTATGCAAATTTATTTTATGGTCATTTATTTTATTGTACTAACTTTGGACATAAGGTTGCAGATTGCAGGTATTATAAAAGAAATGTTCAAGAAAGAAGTGCCTATGTGGTCGCATGTAACATTGAGTGTTACAAATTTCATAACTATTGACACATAACCAATGATTGTAGAAGCATGATCGATACTTCCATGAAAGAGAATATGGATACCATATATAAGAAAGTATGGATAAGAAAACAGGAAGAATAGGTGAACAAATACCAGGTACCAGAGATCACAAGATTGGAAATAATACGAAATGAAGAAAATTCTACAAAGAAAAAGAAAGATGTTAGATACAAAAAGTTTTGGAAAATAAGTGAAAGAAAGGAAGGACAGGTAAATAAGGAACAAGTTCAAGAGATTCTACTTTCAGGAATTTTAGTGAAAGATTAATCCATAGACAGACATAAAGAAGTCAGATCTTAGAGAGATAATGAATCTACCAATGAAGATAATGATGAATCTACCAATGAATATGATGATGAATACACATCAGATTAGGAATTGTTCTGAGCCATCCGGCTTAGAGACTCCCAAGTAATATGAATATTAGATAGGGGGAGTCTATGCGATAGTTGTGACAGACCAAATAACCATCCTTCGAGAAGCTTGCAGATTTTGAGAAGACAGATTTAGAGCAATCAATTAATAGAAGTACAGTTTGATAGATTAATCAATACTTCATGATAGTATAGTGATAAATGGGTCATCATTATGGACAGTTTCACAAGTAGAGTCTTGGAAGTATGGATAGAGATGGATTCGTAAGAACACTTAGCATGTTTGGAAATATATATGATAGTGGACGAGAGCATGGATTCATAGATTGGTTCAGAGAGTGGTTTAGAGACAAAGGAACATTATCATAATGGATGATAATTACACAGGAAATGGCTCAGACAATGCTAATGGATTCCAAATTGACAGATATTTTTTTAACACATGTAGTGCATACATCGGTTCACATTCAAAACATAGTAATGCTAAAAATAAACAATGACAAAACTCCCTATGAACTATGGAAAGGAAGTGCAGACACCAACCTCTACATTAAGGTAACTCAAGGTAATATTTTATTAATTGAAATTTATGTTGATGATATTGTTTTGGAAGTACTAATGACAGGTTAAGCCAGAAATTTGCAAAGGATATGAATAATTAATTTGAAATGTCATTACTTGGAGAACTATCCTTCTATTTGGGTCTTCATATATGTCAAATAAACCAAGGAATTTTTATTTCTCAAATTAAGTATATCAGTGAAATGCTAAAGAGGTTCGGAATGGAAGATTGCAAACCAGTTAGCACTCCTATGAAAACCAGTTGTAAGTTGAGAAAAGATGATGATTCAAAGTCTACAGACTAGACGAAATACAAGTCAATGATTGGTAGCTTACTATATGTGACATCATCCAGACTAGATGTAATGCAAGCAGTTGGACGGGTGGAACGATTTCAAGAAGCACCAAAGGAATCAAATGTATTAGTAGTGAAGAGGATTTTCAGATATCTCAAAGGAACAAAAGAGTTTGGATTATGATATCCAAAAGGAAAGGATCAATCACGTATTTCCTACATAGATGCAGATTGGGCAGGTTGCATTGATGACTGATGAAGCACCAGTGGATACACATTATACTTGGGTGAGTGTTTAGTATCTTGTATAAGAAATAAACAATCATCAATATCCTTATCTACAACCAAGTCAGAGTATATTGCAGCAACAACATGTTGTACACGGGTTATATGAATGAAACAAAATTTGATAGATATACAAGTTGAGTATGATGAGCCCATTCCAATATGTTGTGATAATACAAGTGCCATCAGTATGTCAAAAAACCCAGTGATGCACTCCAAGATGAAGCACATTACAATCAAGTATCATTTTCTATGGGAACAGGTTTCAGAGAAGAACATCAGAGTTGAATATGTGGGAACAAAAGAACAAGTGGCATACAACTTTACAAAACCGCTTCCATGGGAAGCCCTTGAGTATCTTCGATAGATATTAGGAGTATTTTATACTCCAAAATGAATGATTTTGAATTCTTATCTTATATGACTTAGATGTACATGAGGAAGCACCATAAATAGGACAAAGGGGGAGAGATTTATCAGATGCAAAGGTAAATGCTTGGAGAGAGAGCATAGAGGCATGTTTCCAAGGGGAGTGATTATCACAAGGGAAGAATGAGCAATATGACTTCAGAGTGGTACCCTTTGTCAAAAGGGGATATATTATTCATATGAAGGGAAATAGAGTAATCAGAGGCTTATAAACACAAAGAAAAATCAAAGGCACGTAGACAGGGGAGTATCCCCAAGGAGAGTTTAGTCAGGGGAGCACCCCCAAAGGGAGATACCCTTTTCCATTGATTTCAAAGGGGGAGATATAGAAACATTGATGAAGAGTATAAGCATGAATTTAATCATGACTAAGTGTTGCCATCAATGTTGGTGTTTCCATCAATGCCAAAGGTGGAGATTATCAGACAATTGGCTTAGGTTGATGGATATTTGGTATTGATTGTTGGTTTTCATTGATGTCAACTATTGGAGAGTGATATTGTAGATTGATCTTAACCCTTAGTGATTGATGTCAACCCTTGGAGAAATTATAACAACGAATCCCAATAGCACAAAGGTTTGGGTAATGGAACCAAGGTTGTTTCATGTATAATGGTATGAGTTTTAATATATTTGAAGGAAAGACTATTCTATATGGATATGACATGTGATTCCATTTCCAGTGGTATGTGGAACGTCACATAACTCCTCACAGTTAGAGAGGTATGGCCATGAGAAGTTGGAGAACCCAGGTTTGGGTAATGGACCCAAGTTTGTTTGATGGATAATGGTATGAGTTTTGATATGTTTGAAGGCAAGACTATTCTATATGGTTAGTACATGAAATGCCATTTCCATTTGTATGTGGAATGTCACATAACTCCTCATGGTTATAAAGTTATGGCCATGTGAAGTTGGAGAACCCTCATGAGTCATATAGAATCCCCAAAAGGTCAAAGTAGTCAAAGTGGTTTAAGATATTTTTAGAAGGTAAATAATAAAGTGAAATGATGAGTGTAATATAATTCAAAGTGAATACAAAATAAATTATTTAAATAATAAAGTTAATGGAGAAATTACTAAGTTGACAAGTGGTTAGAAGTGGGTTAGCCCTAAAATAAGGAAAGTGGTTTAAGATGGTTAGAAGGTAACCCCTTGAGGTAAAGTGAAGTGATGAGTGTACTATAAGTCAAAGTGTATACAAAATAAATTATTTAAATAATAAATTTAATGGATAAATTACTAATTGGAAAAGTGGTTAGAAGTTGGTTAACCCTAAAATAAGGAAAGTGGTTAAGATGGTTAAAAGGTAACCCCTTGAGGAAGTTACATGAAAGTATAAATAAGAGGCAAGGCTCTCTCATTTTATATCACACTTGAGAATATTGAATATCTACATGTGGATAAGGTAAACAAAGGATATATAAGCCAAATTTCAGAGAGAAGGTGAAGTAAAGAAGGCCGAAATTCAAGGGAGGATAAATTCTTTTGATGATGCTTTCTAAGGTATGTTATTTACAGGTCATCTCACCATTTTCACAATAACCATTTTTCTAGAATGATTCATACCGTGAAATTGATAGGCCGTTGAGAAAACATATCCAAGTATATGTGGTACAAATTTTATCTTTTGGGTTGTTGTATTTTTGGAGTTACACTCCGTGGAAATAGGGTTTGTGGCTAGTCTTGAAACTAGTCTAAAACATGTGTTTCGTGTAAAAACGTCATAAATTCTTCATAACAGATCCAAATTAAGTAAGACCAAAAGTGTTGGTTAGAGTACATTCTATAGTATTATGTGTAAAATTTCTAGGTCCATACAACAAATTCTCCGTGCAAGGAACACTCTACAAGTTCGCTCTCTAGAATAAGCCAGAATTCAACAAGGTATGCCATTTTTTCTATAACTCCTTTTATGAGAGGTTCAAAGTAGTGACACATGGAGGAATTGCATAAAACATGATGAAGAACATTATGTACTATTTTCAGTTCTTTATTCATTACAAGTACATAGTTATGATTATTTCAAGTTAGGGTTATTGACTAATCCAAAACTAGTCATGTGAGACTAAAGTAAAGTTTGATGAAAATGCTAGTATCTTGTTGTTAAAGTTAAGTAAGGTTAGTAGGTATGTGATAATATACACTAGGTATATTACAGAGTTACAAATCATATTTGGATGATGAAATTGATGAGGGATTTTGGTTGAGGTACATGTTGGGTACATGGTTGAGACAAGTAGTTGATGAGTTGGCACATAGATGAGGTGTATAGTTGATGATGTTGGTACATCTTGATGAGTCATATTTGATGAGTAGTTGATACATGCTTGGTACATACTTGGTACATGGTTGGAGGCACTTGTTAGTAGTATTGTTGACACATGGTTTATGGATTATGTGGCATACTTGTATTGGTATATTATTAGAAGAACACATTGATCTTGGTGATAATTATGAGTTGTTGTGTTATGGTTGGTTGATTCACATCTTTGAGATTTGTCTTGGTGATTGATCTTGGTGAGTACATCTTATTTGGTTGATAAGATTGATGAGACAGGTTGTTGTGATAGGTTGTTTGGAAAAGTTGTTGTGACACGTTATTTGTATAGGTTTGGTGCATGGTTGATGCACTTGTTCATGGTATACGTTTTGTACAGGTTTGGTGCATGGTTGATGCACTTGTTCATGGTACAGGTTTTGTATAGGTTGGCGCATGGTTGATGCACTTATTTATGGTACATGATGATTACAGGTTGATTGGTATAGGTTTACAATAGTATATCTCACATTGATAGTGTGACAGTGGTTCAATCATTCTACTTATATGTCAGGGTGGTTGGACGGGGAAAGGACAGATGGTTGTAGCCACCTTCCGGTTGTAGATGGAGAACATAAGGGGTTGTATCCTCCTTCTAGTTGTAGCTAGAGAATTGGGGAGTTGGAGCTTCCCTCAGGTTGTAGCCTGAGAAACTAGGGGGTTGGAGCCTCCTTCTGGTTGCAGCTGGAAAACAAAGGAAGTTGGTGCTTCCAATAAATGTAATTCTTCAAGACATATAAGAAAAAACATTCTGTGGTTTTCTCTCGCTTTGGGTTTCCACATAAAACACTGGTGTATTGTGTATGTGTATGATTGTTCATTTGGTCATTGCTTATTTACTCTGCAGTTATTGTATGATAATGCTACATTGATATAACACTTGGATTATATGGTTAAAAATGATTAAATTTCTCTATTATAGATTCAATCCCCCTCTCAGTAATCCAACAGATTGATCTTATTGCATTTTCCTAAGAAATCGATAGTTCCTCCATCTGTAATCATTACTTGAAACTCTGGTGCTGGATATACAAAGCAATTGAGAGCTTTGGATAATTTATAGTGAATGAAATTATGAGTACTACAAGAATCAATTAGGACTATTACCTTTTATATTTTGATATATCCTTCGATGTTGAGGGTTTGAGGAGTGCTAATTCCAGCCAATGCATTACACGATATTGTAGGAGTCAACTCTTCAGAAGAAATCACTTGTACGTTTTCATCTTGACATGGTTCTTGTTCTTGTTCTTGTTCTTGTTATCCTTCCTCTTCACAATCTATGTAGAATAATTTATTCTCACCACACTTATGTACTTGCTATCACAATTAAAGAATAAACCTTTTGTTTTTCTTTCCTCCAATTGTTGAGGTGTCAATCTTGTAGGTTGAGGTGTTTTAGAAGAAGGAACATTATTCTCTTGATATATGTTAGGAGTGTTCCTTCTAGTATCCATAGCCATATTTGTACAAGTTATTTGAGAGAACAAAGCCATCGATACCACACAAATTGATTGGGTTCTAAATATAAAGAAGCAATTCATACCTTTTGTGTATGTGGCACATTATTTAGATCAAATAATTGATCCATCTGAAGTATCCATGTGATTGGGTCCTTTCCATCAAAATTCCTCATATCGATCTTAGGAAAGTGGTTGGTCTTCAACCCAAGGTTATAGTTTCTCCATTCTTGATTCATCTTCCTTATGTCATCATGAATTTCATGGGATACTTTTTCACTTTCAGGTGTCCTCTCTATTACAAAATTTTTCAATCCTTCCATGATCTCCCTTTTTAAACCATCCATCTTAGTATCCATTATTTCCTCCAACTTAGCTTTAGTTTAATCCAGGATCCCTTGTAGTTCATCTTTTGTTATTGTCTTATTTTGTAAATCATTTATGTCCCTATGCATTTCTTCACCTTAATCAAGAGTCCAAGTAGGACTGTATAGAGGCTTATTTGGTGTAGAAGTTCCCTTTTTTGGTGGCATGTTTACCAAGTATCACTTTAAACCTTGATTTTGAGGTGGTTCTGCTAGACAATCTTTCTGTGGTTGTATCTCAAAAATTTCGGCCCTTTTGGGTATAACAATTTCTTTTATGTAGTTCTATGATATTTCTTCTTTGCAATTCCATAGGTCTAATCAAAATTGGATGTGCCAAGTGGAAGTTATGGTAACTTCCCCACAACTTGTTGATTTTTGGCCTTTCAAGGATATCTCACTTGTATAGAGTTCCTCACACAAAATAATTGATATACAATTCTGAAAATTGTACCAGTAATACTACAGACTATCCACTATCAAATGCAACTAGTCTCACTCAATTTAGATACTCGAGGAATAATTTATGATTGTTTTACCTAGAACACCTTCTTGAGACTAGTCAATAAAACTAGTCAGATACCCTATATTCCATAGGGTGTATCTACAAATTTAAGATGACCCAAAAGCTGGAATTTTTATCAAAAATACCTTAATAATTTCTATGAATATCCTCTAGATTTTAGAGTCTGAAAAGTTACAGAAAAAATTTCATAGCGAAAATTTTGTGATGACTAAATTCTTAATGATTCCATAACCCTATCTTACATAGGTTGTATCTTTGAAATTATAAGGAATCAGAATATGAAAGTTAAACCCAATGTACCTTGATCCATATACTAAATATCCTCCAATAGGTTCCTTCTGAAACATCATAGAAAAAAGTTATAGTGAAAATTCCAAGGTGTCTCAGATGTAGCAGTGAAACCCCAAGACCTTGAGATCTGATACCAAATGTTAAGAGACAAATATCAATATAGTATATAAAAACATCATAATAATTACTCAACACCTTGCAAAAGATAGAATTTTAGATAATAAGCCTCTTCGAGGGGAAAACCTCCTTATTCACCACATAAATTTCCAAATACAAGATGATTCCAAATCAAAATGTCTCCTTAGTATATATAGGAGACTAGGAGTTACAATTACAACTAATGGAACCAAGCCGACATAAATAAAATAACATTACTAATGTAATATTCCAAAATTAAGGGGTATTGTGCCACTATTTAGGGATTAACATGCTCAGAGTATGGCAGACTTGGACATTTGGGTCACCTCACTGAATGAGATCGTGACCTCCCTCCACCAACAAGAGTCCCTCGAGGAAAAGTTCAACACATTAGAACAAATCATCAAGGGTAAGCACCCTGAATCCCACTATGAGGATCTTCATTGCTCCCATTCCAAGCATCCACATTCTTACCACTCTCATTGGGTTCTTCCAAATTCCTGGAATAAGGTGCCCAAAGTTGAGATGCACAAATTTGATGGATCTGACCTGACAGGATGGGTTTCACAAATGGAACACTACTTATCCCTCCATGATATTAGGGATTATGAGACCAAAATACATGTGGGGATTCTGTACTTGGATACAAAAATATGGAAATGGTGGTAATGACATAAGAAATTCTATCCAGGCTTACCCACTTGGACCATGTTCACCAAAGTGGTTTGTGCTCATTTTGATAGTGAATCCCATTTTTTGGGCCGACTCACCAAGCTCAAACAAAAATGATTTGTGACCGACTACATCACCACATTTGAACCATTGGCCATCAACAATGAGGGATTATCAGATAAGTTATATCTTGAATGTTTTATCAGTGGCTAAAAGGATGCCATTAAGGCTCATGTTTGCATGCATCATTTGATCACTTGGTTGTAGGTGTGCTAATTATCCAGGGAAGCAGAAATGAATTTTAAGGCCCAACCCATGCACACTACTATTCCCAATATTCCTCTCCCAAGGGATACCTCAGATCCGACACAAATGTTGAAAGTCCAAAAGGTATCTCTAGGAGAAATGGCAGAATGTCGCAAGCAAGGACTTTGTTATTAATTTGATGACATTTATTCCCGAGGCCATAAATGTCATGAACAAATTTATTCTAGATTGATGCATCAACTTCCACATCCTCTGAAGACATCCCATCAGATGAGGCTCTTGACCACGAGGACAACCAACCAAGTGAACACCTCAAAGATTCAGTTGCAAGCCTTGTGGAACCAATAGAACCTGTCATATCTATTCATTCCCTCTTAGGTATTTTGGCCCCACATAAATTGAAGATCAAGGGCTACATCAAACATAGGCCGGTCGTGGTGTTGATTTATAATAGTAGTTATTAAGAGGAAAATATCTCTATGGCTAGGGGAAAACCACAACGGATGGAAATGACTGCAGAGATCAACTCTATTCTCAATTATGCTATATAAACAAATATGATAGAAATACAAGATAAAATTCCTACCTCATACATACGTTCGATGAAGTCCATCGTTGAGAACTTCACCCAAATAAATATACCTACAACTAGTCCTCAACAACCAATCAATGCAAGAATATGGTGATGATATATGATGTTAGCACATTCATTAGCATAATCCATCAACATTCATAACAAATACGTCCATGGAATAATAATTCAAATATTTGCAAGATATCAATTGGATGAGAAAATAGTATTTCTATTAAGATGTAATCAACAGAAGTGAATAATTTACAGAATTTTGTGTCGACACAGTTCAGAACCAAGAAACTAAGCTCCTTACAGCTGGGCCTCCACCACTTCAATCCTCCACCAAAGGAAATCTCATATAAAAGAGACAATGAAGTTCTCCATCAAATAAGGGAAGAGCTTGGGGGATGAACAATGTGTTCAGACTTAAAGGATAAAGGGATGCATACTCAATTTGAAGTGAATAATTCCTCTAGAGTAACTTTGCTCTCAAAGTTGAATTCTTTCTCCTCTTTTCCATAGCTCGGATTTGGCCCATTTATATCCCTCAGGTGGAACTGAAGAGTTAAGTCAGAACGTTTCCAATATATGGAAGGCCAAGGATCATTGATCTCATGATGTGACATGGAAACCCGACACTATTTTTCAATTTTGGGCACATTTCCTGATGTATGCAAGATGTAGTGGTGAAACCTTCTTATACGCATGTTGTATATTAGGCAAGGTGCGTATATGTAGAAAAATTGTATTTTTAGCTCTAGGATTTGCAAAAAGGGATGACAAGTCTACATAAGGAAATGGAAAAGTCTTTATGTCCAATATTGCATGGGGTAAGGCAAATATTTCTATAACAGATGCCCCCTAATGGCCCTAATGGACTAATACAACAATGGATTGAGTTGGTTTTTGTAGTTTTCACTAGGGATTCTTGCGGTTTTTAGCTTTATGTTGACCGTTCGTAACAACAAACATGTATTTTCGCTACCCAACATTTAGGATAGGTATCCATTCCATCATGCACATTTGCATTGTCCTATAGCTATCACTGATATGCCTTAAGTATGAACCCATTTTTTAGCGACACAGAACCCTCCATTTTCTATAAGATGTGTCGTTATCAAATGGTAGAGACTTACCAAACATGGGTACCCTAGTTAGATGCTCTGCTCCATTTGGTGCCCATGATTTTTTTTTTTATTAGGACTGGGAGTCCCTTATAGCTAATACATGACTTTATGCTGAGCTTCATTTCCCACTCATAAACATGCTGAACTATACCTAGAGGACTCCTATCTGAGTTTGATTTAAGATCTTTTCCGACTCGTTTTCAAAAAGTGAAAATATTGCCGAGTGAACTTGTCTCTTTCACACTCGTAAATTGGATTTGAAAGGATTTCTATTTGGTTAAAGTTTATCCATTTTTCAAACCAAGTAGACTAAGATTACGAAAAATGACATTTTTGGCATTAAGTTGTGATTGCATCTCATGCCCTTTCTTGCAGTATTGATCCTATAGTCGGTTCTCGCTTTGTGTTATAAACTATTTTCCTCAACAATTTTTCATCTTCAACCAAGCAAAGCCTCATTTATATCCTTTGCAATTTGACACCCTATACCCAGGATGGAACATTCCCCCAAGTTTACATCTCCTGCATGCACCTCCTTGCATTGAGCATAGGTGTGTTCGACTACTGGAACTAGTTTTTCTTACTTGCGACACTCGTTTCCTCCTCTGTATCATATCATTCATTTGACTATGAAAAGAAAAAAGATGGGTGGGAAGGGAATATTATCTTATATTGGAAGCATTTGTGTCACTTTTGAACATAACACAAAGTTATTGAGTCCACTTATCATCATAATTTTGGGTTTATCATGGCCTTACGAAGCTGATCTCATTACAAAGAGTTTACTCCCCCGACTGGTTACGTTTCCAGTCCCTATGGATAGTTTGATTGGTCCCTCTTGCATCTCATGGTTTCATCATTGAGTCTATTCTCCCAGAGTCTTTCATATGTCTCATGCTCTTGTTCAAATGATGTCTATCAACCTATGTTGGCCATTCCTCATAACTCTTGACTTTGCGTGTCGGCCATACCCTCAATTTGTCTTAGAATCACATGATATTGCAGTCCTATTACGCACCCTGGTCCTAGTTTCCTCATTGGTAGGTAACCTTGAACCCAATGGTCGACATTTCATAATTGGTCATTGACTGGGTGGTTTCCCTTGTCTTCGATGACAATACATCTATTCACACATTGGGATTTATGTAGTGTCTTGGAGGCCATTATCCTTATTGGCAGTTTCCTCGCCTATGTCAACATTTTTCCTCATTGGCTACTATTCAGAGGGTCTTTTTCATGTACCTCTTTCCCTTGGCACACATGAAATATGAACAGGGTCATTATTTCATGAACACGTTCTTTGTCCAATTTCCTCCAAATCATTAAGCTCCTGCTTTGTACCTCATGCTGAATGATGAGAGATGCCTCAATGCTCTCCTTTCAGTAGGTCTCCTTCCATCGACTTCAACTCATCCATTCTGGAAATGAGACCTAGAGTCCTATGAGTACCTAGAGGCTTGCAGTCATTAGTGGCAGGTTCTCTTTCCATCAACAGTTGGGAATACATAAATGTCTCCTGATCAATGGATTCTTCAAGTGCTCGACCCTGACTCCTTTATTCACACTTGTAAGAATGTACTTGGTACCTTGATACCTACTTTCATCATCGGTAGGTTGTCTCGCATTTGTTAACGATATGCCTCAATGAACGGTAATCAAATAAAGTCTCATTGTGTTCGACCTCAACTCCTTTATTCACACGATGTAGACTTGCACCTTTGGCGAATTGTGTAGAAGACTTGAAGACATCAATATGTAGCTACAACTTTCTTGAGTTGTTGCTACCTTTTCATTGCACCAATACCTATGTGACTTCAATAATCACGGGAGATCAAATTGTACTCCATTGTATACATATATCTTCAGATTGATTTTGAGACTGGTTCTATTGGGCCTTGTTCGTGACTATGACAACCTTTGGCATGTAACCGCATTTGTATTTTCCTATTCATGGCCATGGATAGTTGTTTGTTATATTTTCACATGGATTTGCAGTGTAATTCAAATTGCCAGCCATGTATGCAAAGTCAATACAGATTGTAATGTGTAACTAGCTCTTCCAGCTAAGTCCTCATTACTCGACTTCTGGGTTTTTATAATGTATTTCGGCCATCGTAGATACTCCTCTGACCTCACACATTAGGGGGCATCTATTATAGCAAGATTTTCCTCACCCGATAAAATCTTGCACATAAGGCCTTTTTCCATTTCCCTATGCAAACTTGTTAGCCCTTTTTGCAAATTCCAGAGATAAAAATACAATTTTTCCACATATACGCACCTTGCCTACTATACAACATGAGTATACACAGGTTGCACCACTACAACCCGTGTACATCGGGAAATGTGACCAAAATTGAAAATTAGTGTTGGGTTTCCATGTCATGTCACAAGGTCAATGATCCTTCTCCTTTCATATACTGGAAATGTTCCGACTTGACCCTTTAGTTCCACTTGAGGGCTATAAGTGGTCCAAATCTGAGCTATGGAAAAGAGGAGAAAGAATTCAACTTTGAGAGAAAAGTTACTCTAGAGGAATTATTCACTTCACATTGAGTCTGCATCCCTTTATCCTTTAAGTCTGAACACATTGTTCAACACCCAATCTCTTCCCTTATTTGATGGATAACTTCATTGTCTCTCTTATATGAGATTTCCTTTGGTGGAGGATTGAAGTGGTGGATGCCCAGCTGGAAGGAGATTAGTTTCTTGGTTCCGAACCGTGCCAACACAAAAGTCTGTAACTTATTCACTTTTGTTGATTACATCTTAATAGAAATACTCTTTTCTCATCCAATTGATATCTTGAAAATATTTGAATTATTATTCCATGGGCATATTTGTTATGAATGTTGATGGATTATGATATTGAATGTGATAACATCATATATCATCACCATATGCTTGTGTTGCTTGGTTGTTGAGGACAAGTTACAGGTATATTGCTTTGGGTCAAGTGCTCAATGATGGACTTCATCAAACGTCTGTACGAGGTAGAAATTTTATCTTTTCTTGCTAGAATATTTGTTTATATAGAATACTTGAGAACAAAGTTTATTTCTGAAGTCATTTCCATATTTTGTGGTTTTACCCTAGCCATAGAGATATTTTCCTCGTAACAATAGCTCCCATAATTTTATTCACCATAGGCTCACTGAGGAGACCCATTGCTTTGTCTGCCTAGTTTCTAATTTTGAAATAATCATATCTAATGGTGGTACGATGAAGTGTGGGGGCCTTTGTGAGGATTTCAAACTCCAAATGGGTGATTATCATCTGAAAAATCACATGTTCTCTATTGCTATGGGTGGTTGTGATATTTTATTGGGTGTGGAATAGCTTCACACCCTGAGACTGATTAAAATGGACTACAAATATTTATATATGAGCTTCACCCAAGAGGCTCACCCCTATACCCTCTGAGGCCTTCAAGTTGGCTCCCATGAAATAATTATCTCTCACAAGATGGAAAAAATGTTGAATAAAGGCCACCATGATGTGATTTGTCAATTTAACGCCATCCAAGTCACCGATCATGCCTCTCCTCAAGTCCCTCCTATATTGAAACTAATCTTGGAAAAGTACCCCAGGGTATTAGAGGTTCCAAAGGACTTACTTCCCTACATGGGTGAGCATGATCATAGAATCCCTCTCCTTCCAGGAAGTAAAACCCCCAATGTATGCCCCTACAGGTATCCATTTTCTCAAAAAAAATAAATAGAAAAGATAGTATAGGAATTACTGGAGGCTAGGGTAATTTTCCCAAGTACCCACCCATATTCATCCCCATTGGTGATGGTATGAAATAAAGAAGGTTTTTGGCACACATGTGCATATTTTCGTGCCCTAAATAAACGGACCATCAAGGCTAAGTTTTCCATTCTCGTCATTGATGATATATTGGATGAACTCTAGGGTGCATGTTTCTTCACAAAATTAGACCTTCGCTCAAGTTATCACTAGATATAGATGAAGGAGGCATATATTTCGAAGACTTCTTTCAGAACTCATGAAGGACATTATGAATTCCTGGTCATGCCTTTTTACCTTTGCAATGCCCCATCCACCTTCCAAAGTCTCATGAATAAAATATTGAAACCTGGCTTGCAACATATTTTATTCAAGTCTCATGACCTGGGAGTGCTTGAAAACTAGCTTGCTAGTGGGAATTCCTAGGGAATACAAATTTTTTATTGTGAAAAATCTTTTGGGTGCAATCAAACAAACTTTGTTTGAAAACTAGATTGCTAGTGGAAAATATTTGCAAATAATGAAAGAGAAACAGAAAATTCCATCCGATTTCTACTACTCCTTGTGTCATAAAATTATAAAATTGCTACTCCATCAAAAGACTATTTCATATCCTAGTCTACCAACTATTATACTACAAGTTCCAAGTTTCCATATCTCAAGATCCAAGTTCCATATGATTCAGGTTCTACAACCTAGTCCAGATCACCAGTATGGACCAATAAACACTCCTACTCTTCATGAATTCATATTCTCATTGCATATCTCATGGAATCCTATGGTAGGTGAAGGTATGCTTATTTTCTAATCTTTAATCAATAATTCCTTGAATACTAGAACACGTGTACTTGGAAATTCCCTCTATCCCTTCCTTATTTGTCAAAATTTTTCGATGATTGAAAACCTTCAATTGCGGGGGGGAGTTATTCATGAAACATTTTAAACCATACTCCATACCTTTTAAACCATATTCCATAACTCTCATACATAAAAAAAAATTCCCTTCCTATGAAACAATGGTGATCAACATGATTTTCCCCACACACGACTATTGGAATTCATGTAGCACCCTCATTGGTTTTCATATGAGCACAACCCCAAATTCAAATCCAACATTTGGGGGATGTTTCATATTTTTTGGGGATGTTCCAACACTTTCCATATGACAAAGAGGAAAAACATGGGTAATTCAAGATATCATTTTACTAATATGTTGCTATAGGATTTGATGTTCCATATGGTTACACTAGTCCAAATGAAGAACCACCACTTGGAGGATCTTCTACATGAAAAAGACATGATTTGGAACCTATTAGATAAAAAATACATCAAATTGGGCACTAAGGGGAAAGTGATCAAGGTAAAGTCAAAGACAGATTTCAGTGGCTATAAGAATTCCTATAGCAATCATTTTTCAAATTCCTGTAGCCATTTCATTGGTTGGTATACCCGTGCCACCTCAAATCAAATTAGGCCACATGGGCTTTGTGAACAGGTTCCATAAGATGGTTTGGTTCCTATTGGATAGACTGCAAGATAAACAAGGAGTGTTCCATCTCAAAGTCAAGCCAAAAGTCAAACTTGGCCATTTCAAAACAATCAAATCTTCTCCAAGGACAATTTTTGCACGTCATTTGTAGGCAGCCAAGGTCAAATCAAGAAACAATGAGACATGGTTTTTGTGCCCAATATAACCATTTAGGAAACCAAGCATGAAAAATTATACGAAATTGCATATGGAAGTTGTTGTGAGCATGTTCATGAGGCAATTTTATACTTTTTACTACTGTGTGGAAGAAAGCTAGAATTCACGTTTTTTTTGCACATTAGTCCCTTTTATTAATCAAAATGAATATTTGGAATCACATTGTGGTAGAAAGTGTAAAAATACATCATGTCCAACTTCAATATTAGACACTTTCAAAATTAATGGTGGAAATAGCCAGTTTTTGAGACCCTTCTCTATGTTTTGTACAATAGTCTATGGTAGCAAACAATGGTATGGGTTCTTTGATTCCTCTCAATGCATATGTAGGTTTAACTCTTCAAAGAAATTGGGAGTTATAAAGAACTTCATTATTTAGTTCTTTCATACTTGATGATATGGAAAATGAGTCTTCATGCCTCAGATCCTTTGCTTTTATTTTGAGGAAAACAAAAACAAGTCTCAATGTAAACATGGAAAATTTCCATAGTGATAAAAGCAAGCCAACCTTTGTTCTTGTTCAAGTCCACCCATACTCCTTGTAGTCACATGCATATATTTGTAATAGACATATATATTGTTTCTAAATTTTAGAAAGGGAAAGCCAAAATTCATCTTCAACCATATTTAGCCATCTTTAACCATGTACTCAATGTTTATTATTGCTTGAGGATTGACTTTGTGCTTATATATTTGAGACCACCTATGGAAATTCAGTTGGAATCCTTGAAATCATGATTGATAGTTTAAAAAAACCAACACATAATTGTTTTTTAGGATTGATCTATGTTCCCATGTGTTGCTACTGGTTTCTTGCACATCTAAGAGATCACCCATGGTTTCTTTGACTACTGTCCCCACATTGCCAATGTACATGTTGCTTCATGTTTTATAGAGGTAGTTTATTCAAGCACATCTATTTGTTGTTTCCTTTTATCATTCAACTGCTGGTGATGTGAGCCCATCAGTGATTACCTCACTTCATTCATTTTTATCTCTTTTTTGAAAAGGGCACATTGCTTTTTATTATTAAAAATGCATAAATTGATTTCAAGATATCTTGCAAATCATGCATCGGATTGCCATGAAATTTGGTACAAAAATTTATCAAGGTAAGATGAATAAACAAACAAATTTCAAGTGAATCCAATTTTTATTTTGTGACAAGTAAACTGTTGTCACCTATATCCATTTTTCATTTCTTCTCGAGATTCATACATTCATTGGTTGTGATTTTTGGTGAGCAGAAGCATAAAAGTATTACCAAAAATCCCACCAAATTTCATGGAAAATTCATTTTCATATTGAAAGAAAAAGGATGATCAAATCTTCTACTGGAAGCCTGCTACATGAAATCTTGATTTGGTATCACCCTTGTTGGTTTTCATACTAGCACACCCTTAAACAAAAATACGCCACATGGTTTTTGTGTGCAGACTACATAAGATGGTTTGGTACCTATTGAACGAATTTTAAATTCAATAAGGAGGGTGATATGTCATGGTCAAAATCAAATTCAACCGCATTTTCATAACAAGCAATTTGAGAGTTACTTCATAAATTCAGTTCATCGATTGATACGATGGGTAAGACTATGAGTAGGGAACAATAGATTTGGTTGAGGCACAAATTATTGGTTCATCATTTTAATGCATGCACATGATTTAATTTTTCAGTTTTATTCTTTGTTGTAGCAGGAAGAAGAGTAAAATGAAAGTGTTTCCACACAATAACCAGCACTTGCAAAACTTGTGGTTGCCACATAAGAGCCAACCACAAGAAGCTCAATTTACACTTCGATACTTTTCAGAGAAAGAATACCCCATCACACAGTTCCAGAGAATTATATGCAAGGTTGCATGAAGACATGCACCATCTTCAGTTGGGAGGAAATGTTAGGTCACCAAAATGCCTTCCTTTTACCAACCTTTTCCTTGATTTTTAATCATTTTTCGCTTGCCCATAACTTGATCTTAACACCATTTTAATGTTTATATGTGGGATTAGGTTCCATATTTTCCAATGCATTTATTTTAGTATTTTAAGTGATTTTATGATTAAATATTAGAAAAATAACATGTTTTCACTTATCCCTGAAAGTTGGGTGAGTTTTGTGATGTTCATAGGTACATTTAGAGTTTGCAATGATGCTTAATTTTACTAGCTAGCTCCAAATTCGAATTTCCTCTTCAACCCTTGAATATTTTATGAGGATTTGGGAGGATCACTCAAGTATCTTGGATGAAGAAGAATCATGAAAGATTTGTTATCAAAAAGTTTAGAGAGATTTGTGGGAAGAGTTTTAGAGATATTACTTGCTAATTATTAGAAAATGGTTGAAACCACATGGGAGATATGTGGATCTGAATTTATTATTGATTATCTTAGTTTTTATATAAAGAAGAGTGCCTTATCCATTCCAAGGTAAGGACTCTTAGAGAATATGTCCAGACTATGATGGAATAGAATAAATCCTTTTGATATTTCTCTTCATATAGTTTCTCATTCTCTAGTTCTATAAATAATATGTTTTGATTTAGGTTATTTATGTTATAGATTAGTTGTAGCATTTATTTCTACAACATCAAGGGCCCACGACAATAATAGAGTGATGTTTAATGTAGGATGTCTTTTAATTCCATTTATTTATTATCAAAAGTATGATTTATTTTCCTGCAAGGTGTGGTGTGTTTCCTAATTCACCAACAATGGAATGATGATGTTTGGAAAGTTGGAAAGTTTGAGATTAGAAAAGAGATAAATTGGTGATAGAAATATCTGAGTAGTAAGATCAGTGCCCAAGTGCATGATCCTCACCAAGAGTGGTTGAATTATCTCTTAATTTCATGCAAGTGTGTTTCATTTCCATAGTCAAATTTATTTATTTTCATTTATTTTCCATAGGAATTTTAGGTAGATCATATTGCAAATAATCTAATTCATCACATACTGTGCTTTCTTTTCACAAGTTTACAAACTTCCAGATTGATAATTAAATGTAAAATGATTTAGACATATAAATCGCTTGAAAACCAAATCAGGGGTAGAGAGGACAAAGAAACAATTATCACCAATAGGTTATTATTTTGAGCAATAGGGATTTGGGGAAGGGGGGAGTGATTTCTTTCTCTTTACTTTCTATCACTATTCTTGATTATTTGGGAGGGATTAGGGGGAGACCTAGCCTTGTAGTGTTTCGAAAAATGACCATATTCATGACAAGTCTTTCATTTGAAGAGGATTTGATCATTGTCAAGTTCATGAAGGTGCATCCACTTAAAAAGGGATATATTGATTACTTTAGGAAGTCCTTTCTCTAGGAACACTTTAACACATATTCTACCATAGGTGAAAATGCCAAATTTTTGTTTAGATTTATTGATATATCTTCCTACAGTGTTATCACACTAGAAGGAAAAACACCACCTAGCAAAAATTTTTGTGAAGGTTTTTAGTGTTACAAGATTAGAGAAATTTATTAAAAAACCTTCACTAAAACCTCTACTATTGGTAATGGAGGTTTTGGTGGAGGTTTTAATTCTTTTCACTATAACTAAAAATTTTAGGTGGTTGGAGGATCTAACGGAGGCTTTTTTGATAATGTGCTTATATCAATAAAATATGCATTGGTGTGCTAATATTTGATACATGCTGGTGATTCAAAATATAAAATACTCACTAGTGATTATTATATATTTTTGAAACTTTGGTGCATATTTTAGACATTTAAAGAACCGATGCACTTGTATCGATAATATGCACCGATGCACCAATAATTGATATGAACTAGGGCTTCAAAAATATATAATGTGCATTGATGAATATTATATATATTTTTGAAGTCATGGTGTATTTTATATATTGAAAGCATCGATGCATATTATATATGTAAAATCCCCAATGTGTGTATTACTTTGCAGACCATAATGTGTTGTAACAATTATGATAAAAATAACAATAGTGGTAACAATATCATTGAAGGGAACAATATTGTTGTTGTCATTAGGAGCATTGGTTATTTTACAACAGTTATTTGCACCAATGCATAACAATAATTTATATGCATTGGTTCATAAATACACATGAACAACACCATTGTGTTCAAATGCATACAATGTGCCGATATGGTTTAGTGCAAAAGTTTTCCATGTTGTGTTTATTCAAATCTATCATGTTTTCTTTTTACAAACTTTCAATTAATCATTAGAAAATTATTTTTTTATAATAATAATATTGATTTTTGAATTTTAATTATTGTGTTTGGATATAATAATTGCATTAATGTGTTGTATCATTTAAAATGACATGTTGATTGATTAGACCTCTATTCATTATAACAATGCAAAACATCCAAATATTTAATCACAATGTAAAATTTTACATCACTAGAAAATTTAATGGAATAAAAAACCAATTTTATAATATACAAATAATAGACCCATCCTCACAAAATGGACAACAAAGGATCCACAATAATCCAAATGTCAATATGTAATTGTTACAATTATTGATAACTTGTCGTCATCTAATTGGAACAATATGTACACATCAAATGAAATGTTTGATTTTCACAAACAAACATCCAAAATATACAACTTCTAGTAGCATTCAATTATATTGATCATCATTCATCACTCAAACTACTGTCTTTTCTTGAATTTATTGCATGCATAATTTCTTCATCACTTGCATGTGATATTGATCTTGGGTTATTTGGAATGTTTTGTTGATTGGATTGATTTTGACATTATACCTCTTCATGTTCCATATACAAACATAAAAATTAATTGTAATGAGCTTATATACATTTATAATATAATATACATGATTATGTAAATTGAAAATTATACCATAGCAGAGAATGTTTCATAAACAATACACATTATTTTGAAGACATACTTTAATGCAAACCCCCCGATCCTCAGGCCGGGATCCGCACAAGATCGTTCTAAATTCTCCTCGAGCCGAAGAAACTCCCTTGGATCCCTATTGGAACCTCATGAATCTGATCCAGAGGTCCTTCGTGAAAACTCGCCTTGCTCAACTTAACACCAGGCGCGAGCCTTACAGCTCCATGCGACCACAACTGGGCCTTAGCACAAGCGCCTTTCACAACTTGTGAGTTCATGAGTCGTAGACTCTCGACTCCTCTTTCTCCAAACGTCGATACCCAAGATGCGATACGGGTATGAATCCTCCTTGTTAGCGCCTTCCACACATAACCACCGACTAGGGCTAAGTGCTAGCACTACTTGCAACTCGCAACTTCACGAGTTGGAGTGTTGAACCCTTGTGCTCCTCCTTTGCGAAATATCGAAGCATGATAAGTCACCGATGGGTTGACCCTTTCCAAGGTGACGCATGTACGCCACCTGTCACCTACTTTCACCTTTTCTGTGTGCTCTATGTTTATGCCACCTGTCAACCATGCGGTCCCCACCTAACATATGTGACACATGTTCGCACGAGCCCTCGATGCTCGGCACTTCACGACTTTAGCAATCGAGGTGCAACTCCTTCACCCTCCAAAACCCTGATACATGATGTAGCGAGGCGCCAAATTTCATGGCTCTCCTTCCTCCTTGATCAATGGCTTAGGTCGAATCACAATCTCATGACTCGAGGGTTTGAAGCGCAAAGAACTTTTCCTCCCCGCTCGCGATACCCGAATTCGTGAAATGATCAATATCTCTGATCCAATGGCTCACGACAACTCAACACTTCTCCCTCAAAGTTTCTGTTGTCTGTTCTACCCTTCTGTGCAGCTTCCCATGGACTAAACCCCATGCACATATCCCTGATCCAGTGGTTATCGATCCTTGTTGCTAGATCTGACGACCCAGATCCTTTTTCTTGTGCACCTCCCAGGGACTAAACCCCATGCATGTATCCCTGATCTAGTAGCTCTCGGGCCACTGCGCTCCAGATATGACAGCTATTGTTGCTCCTTCCTGAGAACGTTCTCTCTCCGAGCCTTAGAAGATTTTGAATGCTTCAAAGGATGAAACCTTTGTTCTTTATCCGGTGAGTCCATGACCTTTAGTCTCGCCTACATTACTGAAAAATATACCCTCCTAAGCTTTGTTCACTCTGAAACCTCAAAGGGCTTCTCGACCTATACACTCCTTGCAGGGTCCCTACGCACAACTGTGCTATCTATCCTGAGATTTTCCTTCTCGATCTTATAAGGGATTCGACCCTTGCCTTCTCCTTCAAATGGAGATTGGTGCCCTCTTGGAAGCCTCTTGTTCAATCACTCCTTACTGAATCGACAAAGTATTTAATGACTCTATGAGTGTCTTCCTCCTTGACACTTCTCCTTCCTCCAAACTCATAATAGAGTTCTTTTGTGCACTCTATGCACTTTCTCAATTCCCTCCTGGCAGAGCTTCCACAGAACCCTCAGTGATTATGTTATCTCTATGCCTTCCTCTGCACAGTATTACCTCCAAGGTGTTCAACGACCTTGAGTTTTCTCCCTGGGTCTAATACTCCCTCTGGTGTGCCCTCTTGGCACAACTTTGTCCAAATTCCATAGAATTCAGAAGTGCACTCTATGCACTAGCTTACAGAACCTGCAGTGTTCTGTCATGCAACATCTTGCATGAATCCACAAAGAACCAGACCTGGAATCAAAGAAACCCAACAGACAATGACTTATGTCTATAACCTGAAAATGCAAACTGACATACATCTACAACATATCATAAACACATAAAGACATTCATCAACATACACAGAATAACATGCAGGAAAAACTACTCTGATTGTATTAATATGAAAATGCCTCTTTACAATGTGACCTCGGACTGTAACAAAGTCACAACTTCCTCTCTTCTCCCTACTCTCTCTATTCTTCTCTGCCTCTCTACCCACTAACTCCTACAGATACAAAGGATATTTTTACAAAAGGGGGCTCCTCGAGCTCTTCCCTCCATCTCATCAACTCTCATTAATTTACATTCAATTACATTGAATGGCTGTATAGTCCGAATCAGATATATATCTCAGCCTTACAACCATTTAAGGAAACCTTTATCTAAATCCTGTGCACATGCATGGCTTTTGGCTCTACCAGCCTTACAACATTTAATACAATTTTCAAATTTTGAAAGAACAAAATGAAAAGGTTTCACCTCTCTCCTCCATTGAATGCACGCTTGATGTGCTAGTTGGCTGGCGCATAGCTAGCTTGGAGTGCTGCTCCTGCATCATACTCCTATGCTATGAAAAGTTCATGAGCTCCTTCTCATGAGATTCCTAGCATCACTGTTGAAATCCACCTAGATCCCAAACAATTCTCTGGAGCTATCCATCCACTCCACTGTTGCTGCATCTAGTGCCCTATTGCTATGGTAGGTTCTCCTTTGCACAGTTCCTCCTCACTGGCAGTTTTTGCTGCTGACCTCAACATCATCCTTCTGATTCCCTTAATTACCTCGTCCAGCTGATCTAGTGGCTGGCTCTCTTTATGCAGTCTCCTCGACTGCACTTCTTCATCCTTATTAGTGGGCAGATCAACTAGATCCCCCATGCTATTTTCTTACTCTGTGGCCTTAGCTTGCCACTCTACTGCAAAATTTAGTTCTATAGTATTATCATTGATTCTCTTCTCAGCTTCCCCTTCTGACATCTTTTCTTCTGCCAGTTCTCCTGCTGGTGAATCTCCAGCTTCCTCCAGCTGCTCCTTATACTGGAATTCTGATTCACCTTCTGCTGCAAACCTCAGTGCTACAGTCATCATCTGTTCAGCTCCCTGGCTGAAATTTTCGAGCAATTTATCTGAATGCTCTTTTTCCAAATCTTCATGATTGTCTACTCATGGCAGTCATCTACTGGTTCTGGATGGTTCAACCAATCCTCCAACATTTCTAACTCCAACTCCCATGGAGTGAACATACTATTTGCATGCTCTTCTTCTAATGGGGAAGATTTTGACGTCTTCTCCATTTCTTCTTTCTCTTTGAAAGTCTCTGTTGGCTGTCCTTCTGTTGTTGTACCTGCAACATCTTCCTTGTCCTTGTCTTGGTTGCTTGGTAGGAATATCTGAATTCCTACAATGATAAGGAGATTCCTCTGACCCTTCTCTATCATCTCCTCTTGTTGATATGAACTCACCTCTGAGTTCATCTTCTCTCCCTTGTCTACTTGGAAGTATGGAGTTTCTCCTCTTCCCCTGCCCACCTGGCAGTCTATGAGATCAGTCGATCCCATCTTAGTGCCCTCCTAGAAATTTGAACTTTCAGCACCGCCCTCCTGGCAATATATTAGACCTTCACCTGATCTCTTTCTATTGTCCACCTGGCAATTTGAAAGTCCATCTCTGCCCACTTGGCAGTCTATGAGATCTCTGCTCGATATCTCCTCTTCATCATCACTAAGATTTCTCCCAGCTTCTTGTTCACAGACATGAACCATCTCCTCTGTGGCCCTGAGGCTTTTCACATACCTCAACCACCTCCTCAAAAACCTTTGTTGTCTTCTAGCCAACAATTTCTTTACTGGCCACTTCACCTTTCTCTTCATGGGCCATTCATACACCCAATGTGTCTTTGCGTTCTACTATACCCACAGTGAAATCTCTTCCATCCTCACCCTCAATTCAGCGAGTTCTTTATCCATTTCATCTTTTCTCTATTGCTGGTGGTTCTTCTTTCCACCACGTCCATGGACTTCAGTAGCCATATTTATGTTCCCGTATTCCCTCTTGGAAAACTTGTTGCTGTCACTCTGCAACCGTGAGTGCTTCCAGCCTTTCCTACAGTCCTCCTGACTGTCTATTGACTGTTGCGCACCTTCCAACAATCATCACAGAAATTCAACACTCTGTCTTCCTTTTCCTTTGGCTCCCTCTACCTGCAATATATAGACAAAATCAAGCTCTGATACCACTTTAACACAGACACCACGACCCTCAGGCCGAGATCCACATAGGATTGTTCTAAATTCTCCTCGACCCGAAGCGATTCCCTCAGATCCTTATTGGAACCTCATGAACCTGATCCATAGGGCCTTTGTGAAAACTTGCCCTGCACAACTTAACACTAGTTGCAAGCCTTACAGCTCCATGCAACCACAATCGGGCCTTAGCGCAAGCACCTTTCGCAACTCGTGTGTTCATGAATCGTGGACCCTCAACTCCTCTTTCTCCAAACGCCGATACCCGAGATGCGATACAGGTATGGCTCCTCCTTGTTAGCACCTTCCACACATAACCACTAATTAGAGATAAGTGCTAGCACTACTCGCAACTCGCAACTTCATGAGTTGGAGTGTTGAACCCTCATGCTCCTCCTTTGCGAAATCCCGAAGCACGATAAGTCAGTGATGGGTGAACCCTTTCCAAGGTGACGCGTGTATGCCACCTGTCGCCTACTTCCACCTTTTCTGTGTGCTCTATCTTTGCGCCACCTATCAACCATGTGGTCCCCACCTAACGGATGTTGCACGTGTTCGCACGATCCCTCAATGCTTGGCACTTTGTGACTTAAGCGATTGAGGTGCAACTCCTTCACCCTCCGAAACCCTGATACACGATGTAGTGAGGCACCAAATCTCATGGCTCTCCTTCCTCCTCGATTGATGGTTTAGGTAGAATCACGATCTCGTGACTCGGGGGTTTGAAGCACAAAGAACTCCACCTCCCCACTCGCAATACCTGAATTCATGAAATGATCCATATCTCTGATCCGATGACTCACGAAAACTCGACACTTCTCCCTCGAAGTTTCTGCCATCCGTTCTACCCTTCTGTTCAACTTCCCAAGGACTAAACTCCGTGCACGTATCCCTGATCTAGTGGCTATCGATCCTTTGTGCTAGATATGATGGCCCAGATCCTTTTTCCTGTGCACCTCCTAGGGACTAAACCCCATGCACGTATCCCTAATCTAGCAGCTCTCGGGCCACTGCACTCCATATCCGACAACTACTGTTGCTTCTTCTTGAGCACGCGCTCTCTCTGAGCCTTGGAATATTTCGAACGCTTCAAAGGATGAAACCTTTGTTCTTTATCCCACAAGTCCATGACCTTTAGTCTCGCCTGCGTTACTGAAAAATCTACCCTCCTAAGATTTGTTCACTCTGAAACTTCAAAGGGCTTCTTGACCTCTACACTCCTTACAGGGTCCCTGCACACAACTATGCTATCCATCCTGAGCTTTTCCTTCTCAAACTTCTAAGGGATTCGACCCTTTCCTTCTCCTTCAAATGGATATTGGTGCCCTCTTGGAAGCCTCCTTTTCAAGCACTCCTTACTGAACCAACAAAGTATTTAATGACTCTGTGAATTTCTTCCTCCTTGACACTTCTTCTTCCTCCAAACTCAGAATAGAGTTCTTCTGTGCACTCTATGCACTTGCTCAATGCCCTCCTAGCAGAGCTTCCACAGAACCCTCAATGATTCTATTATCTATGTGCCTTCCTTTTCACTATCTTACCTCCAAGGTGTTCAACGAACTTGAGGTTTCTCCCTGGGTCTAATACTTCCTCTGGTGCGCCGTCTTGGCACAACTTTGTCCAAATTCCACAGAATTCAGAAGTGCACTCTATGCACTGGCTTACAGAACCCTCAATTATCTATCATGCAACCTCTTGCATGAAGCCACAAAGAACTAGTCCTAGAATCAAAGAAACCCAAAAGACAACAAATTCTGTCTGTAACCTGAAAATGAAAACTGACATACATCTACAACATATCATAAACACATAAAGACATTCATCAACATACACAGAATAACATGCAGGAAAAACTGCTCTGATTGTATTAATATGAAAATGACTCTTTATAATGTGAGCTCAGACTGTAACAAATTCATGGCTTCCTCTCTTTTCCCTACTCTCTCTATTCTTCTCTGCTTCTCTACCCACTAACTCCTACAGATACAAAGGATCTTTTTACAAAAGGGGGCTCCTCAAGCTCTTCCCTCCATCTCACCAACTCTCATTAATTTACATTCAATTACATTGAATGGTTGTCTAGTCCAAATCAGATCTAGATCTCAGCCTTACAACCATTTAAGGCAACCTTTATCTAAAGCCTGCGCACATGCATGGCGTTTGGCTATACTAGCCTTACAACATTTAATACAATTTTCAAATTTTGAAAAAACAAAACAAGAAGGCTGTGCCTCTCTCCTCTATTGAATGCACGCTTGATGTGCTGGCTGGATGACGCATAGCTGGCTTGGATTGATGCCCCTACATCATACTTCATGATGACTTCGAAGACATATTTCACTAGTTTCACTCCATTCTTTGTTTCCTCAAAGTTTTATACACCATGAAAAAGTAGAGTAATAATAAAACGTTTATTTTTGTTCCATTAATTATAAACCGAGGGAAGTAAAAAAAATAGCTACTTACAAATTGTTCAATTAACCTTTGATACTCCAACATATACTCACAACCCATAATTAATATAATGTTAATTAATGTTTAGTTGAATCTTCTTTGCATGTTAGAACATGTTAGAAAACATCTATGGAAGATTGTGAATTAATTAAAATATAAACACCACAACAAATATGAAATCTTAAGTAAGGAAAATGAAAGTACTCACAAGCCTTGTGATCAACCCTTCTTTTCCATGTTGTCCCATCTTATGTGATGAATGGGTTACATTTTTTTTTCTTTCTTTCAATGAAAAAACAATTGAAACATATTTTATACGATAGTTAAACTCTTTGCACATTAAAATAATCAATGATTACATACATTTGATGTACGTTGTTGTCATGATATCTCCTCCTATGATGTAATTATGCTAATTTCTTTGACCATATCCTTGTACACTTTTTTGGACATCCCTATTGGCATGTTTGGTATATCACCTCATTTTTCCTTTATAATTTATATCAATATTCTAAAAAGCAAAAAACTTCATAAAACATTGATTAATATTTACATGAAAATAAATATAAAAAATATTAATCTCTTAGTTTTAGGGACTACTATATACATGTTATAGAAAACAATGTTGAGTAGTAATAATTTTTATGATTATTTTTTGTTATTGTAAGTTTTTTCTATTGAAATTCTTAGAGGTCTCATTGGCCATTGCTTCAAAAACACTTGATATACTTTATATATAACTTGATACTTCGAGTAATTGGATTGATTTTGATCCGGATTGTATAAAGAAAAAAATAAAAGGTAGGAATATGATTGGAAATGCACACACAAAAATAATACAGAGAGCACAATAATACATTGAAACCCAAATTCTATTCATGAATAAAAATGGAAAATGCCATAAATTGCAAAGAAATACAAACTAGTTAGAAGGGTGGTAACTTATCACTAAAGAGAGAGATTTCGACTACACTAATTCGAAAGAAGATATTACAAGAGGTCAAAAATGGACTTTTAACATAAATTACTAACCCATTAGAGGAAAAAACCCTAAATATCCAAAACCCTAACCATAGGATATAAATCACCAAAAGGATTGCAAGCCCTGAGGTGGTTAGTTGATATGCCAACTTCCCGAGGGCAGAAATTTTGCATACAATCTCCATTTGGGGTGCACAATAGTTTTCTATAATATTGATCTAACTAAGAATTATAATTTTTGTCATTCCTAGGAAGGCCATGGCCACCCAAATCCCCTGAAGGAAAAAAACAAACAAACATCATTTAAGGCCTCAAAATAACCTTGAATGTTTAGGAATAGAAAAACTATAGATACAAAAATTTCCAATATGGACAACCATGTTGAGTCAGTGGAAGCAGTGGGTGGCCACTAATGTCCACTTGGATTAGTCCCCCTACCTTAGGAAGAAATATTCCACATTGTAACGTAACCAAGTCCCTTGGTGGGCCACATTACTGCTAAGTTGACTAACATATCAATTCAAATGCATAAATATATGCAACATGACATACATGCTCATGCAAATATTTGTTAATTTTAAAATTGTGAATTCAAATTATTAAGTATGCTCAACAACAATTGAATACATAGAAAAAAAATCAAACACATCATTCAAGCATAAAATTCACACAATAAATAACATAGTGATAATATCACTTATCTTTTAATTTTTGTTTACATAACCGACTATGGGAGATGAACATTCCACCTAACTATAGGCTATTTTGCACTAATTAGTTTTGCAACAAACCACCCCCAAGTTGGGGCTATGAGTCCACAAGGATGGACATGCTCTTATGGGAGTGTACATTCCACTCAAACAACTCAAATTACCACTAAGACATAATGACATGACTCCTACAACAATTCCAACTTCCCAACTCTCTTCCCCATTAGTTTTCATAACCCAAGGGATGAGAGTTCCTTTTCTATACTACAGTACCTCATAAAATATCCATCCCCTCTAGGGATCTAGGACATACTGACTAGGAATATCTCTACTGGGGGCTATAGGAAATCTAATTACAACAAAAGTACTCTCACAAAAACATGTATGCACCTGGGCCTATCCTCTCTAAAACTTCAAATGACCCACAATATCTAACTTCCAACTTTGTGAAACTTCTAAATTTCAGTGAGATCCTTTTATCCTTTACTTTTAGAAACACATGCTTTCCCACTATGAATTGTTTGTGCGTCGTTCCTTTGTCGTCATAATTTTTATTCTTATCTTGTGTAGTATTTAAATTATGGTTTATCTTTATCATCTTCTCTTCCATTTCTGTTATCAATTTTGGTCCAATAACAACTCTGTCTACTAGGTTATCCCATCTCACATTTGTGCTAATTTTTTTCCATACAAGGATTCAAACAAGATCATATTCAATGATGTTTGATACCTATTGTATAAGAAAACTCAAGAAAATGAAGATTTTCTTGCCACTTGGAACGATGGTACATTACATACATTCTTATCATATATTCAATTATTTGTTTGATTCTCTCTATATTCCCATATGATTATGGATGATATGATATGCTAAAATTTATATTTGTCCCAAATTATTTGAACAACCATTTCCAAAAATTGAGAATGAACTTGGAATCTATGTTATACACTATTTCCTTAGGAACACCACGTAGCTTAGCAATTTCCTTCACATGAATTTCTGTAGTGTTGGTTGCCTTGTGAGTCGTATTGATTGGAATATAATGTGAAACCTTTGTAAGTCTGTCCACAATTGTTGGATTACTGAGAGGGGGGGTGAATTAGTAATAGATAAATTTAATCCTTTTTCACCATAAAATGCAAGTGTTATATCAATGTAGCATTATCATCCAATAGTTGCAGAGTAAATAAACAATGAACAAATGAACAATCATACACATACACAATACACTAGTATTTTACATGGAAACCCAAAGCAGGAGAAAACCACATAATTCTTTTTCTTATATGTCTTTAAGAATTACATTCATTGGAAACACCAAATTCCTTTGTTTTCCAGCTGCAATTGGAAGGAGGCTCCAAACCCCTAGTTTCCTAGGATACAACCTGAGGGAAGCTTCAACTCCCCAATTCTTTGGCTACAACTTGAAGGAGGCTAAAACCCCCTATGTTCTCTGGCTACAACTTGAAGGTGGCTACAACCACCTGTCCTTGCCCCGTCCAACCACGCTGAAGTAGAAGTAGAATGATGGAACCACTATCACACTATCACTATGAGATATACTATTGTAAACCTATGCCAATCAACCTGTATGATAAACAAGTGCATCAACCATGCCCCAACCTGTACCAAACAAACTATAATCAACTTGTACCATAAACAAGTGCATCAACCATGCACCAACCTATACCTCAACCTATAATCATCCTGTACCATAAACAAGTGCATCAACCATGCACCAACCTATACCTCAACCTGTACCATCAACGAGTGCATCAACCATGTAGAAAATATGTACCAATCATGCATCAAATACACATAAACTATGACTCATCAAGATGTACCAACATCATCAACTATATACCTCATGTATGTGCCAACTCATCAACTACTTGTCTCAACCATGTACCCAACATGTACCTCAACGATATACCAAAAACATTTACCAATATAAGCATAAAAATTTCTCTAGAAATACATCACACTATCCATAACCAAATACCATACGCCATTACATCAAACCATGTGCCACAACTTCAATGTTATACAACCTCTATTTGTAACATTCCTCAACCAAAATCCCTCATCAATTTCATCAAACAAATATGATTTATAAATATGTAATAGACCTGGTGTATATGATCACATACCTAAAAACCTTCTTTAACTTTAACAACAAGAGACTAGCATTTGATCAAACTTTAATTTAGTCTCACATGACTAATTTTGGATTAGTTAAAAACCCTAACTTGCAATAATCATAACTATGTACCTGTAATGAATAAATATATGAAAATGGTACACAATGTTCTTTAGTGTATTTTATGAAATTCCTCAAGATTTCACTACTTGGAACCTCTCAAAAAATGAGTTATAGAAAAAATGACATACCTTGTTCAATTCTGGCTTATTCTAGAGAGCGAACTTGTAGAGCATGCCCCTCATGAAATATTTGTTGTATGGATATAAAAATTGTACATAGAATACTAAAGACTGCAATCTAACCAATAAATTTGGTCTTACTGAATTTGGAGATGTTATGAAGAAGTTATGATGTTTTTACCCGAAACACCTGTTTTAGATTAGTTTCAGGACTAACCACAAACCTTATTTTCCACGACGTGTAAATTCAAAAATAGAACGGACCACAAGAGGAAATTTGTATCACAATTTCTTGGATATGTTTCCTAAATGGAATCCCAATTTCACGATCGAAATCATTATAGAAAAACAATTATTGTGAAAATGGTGAGATGACCTGCAAATAACATACATTAGAAAGCATCATCAAAAGAATTTACCATCTCTTGAATTCCGGCCTTCTTTACTTCACCTTCCCTCTAAAATTTGGCTTATATATCCTTTGGTTACCTGATTCACCTACATATATTCAATATTCTTAAGTGTGATTAAAATGAGAGAGCATTTCATAAACGGTTTGTAGGGTGAAGTTCTCTCAAGCGGCTAGGGTTAGGGTAACTTTTGCTCTGGTGCACCTTGCGGCCCTGCAGGGGAATAATGCTCCCAAGTGATGAAGGGCCAAGAGGCTCTTCCTACAGCACCTCAATAGCCCAAGGAAGCAATAGAGGTGACTCCAAGCACCCAAATTTTGAACCCCCCCAGACCTACGTTCACAACTCATTTCTGAGGGGACTTTCAAAGATCGAGATATGGACATAGATTCAGAGGAAAGCCATACCCGCCACACCAGTTGCAGGAATGGATCAACCTTGGGTACCAGGGAAATGCATCCCGCAAGCCCCAAAATACATTGTCATCAAACCCTAGATTGAGTAACAGAAGAAGTACATGAGAGACTACTCCCTAATCGAAAAAAATTTAGGACTCTGGACATCAGAAAAGGAACTGGTAGAATGGATATATGAATGGTAGAAGCCCAAAGGCCACTTCAATCTACATCTGGGATCCAAGGGTTTCTTTACCATAATCCTGCATAACCTAGAAGATCGAAATCCGATCTTTAATGGCAAACCATATTTCTTCAACTCGACGAGTCTTTTTCTAGGATTTTGGATGAAAAACTTCAGCCCTGAACTGGAGGACTTCTCCCATGCCCCAGTTTGGCTGAGGTTATACTCCTTGCTGCAAGAGTTTTGGCTGGAAGAGGTCTTGGCGAGCATAGGAAACACAATAGGAGTTTATTTCAAATCCTCAGAAGCCACCAAGCAACGAAGGTATACCTCTTATGCATGAATATGTGTATATCTGAACATTGCAAAGATGTTACCAGGATCTATCATTTTGGAGTACTAGGATGAGGACTGGATGAAAACCATTGATTATGAACACATCTCATTCACATGTCGAAAATTCCATGAGCACGGGAACCTCTTCAAGGGCTGTCCTCTGAACACACCCAGCAAGGAGGGAAACCAATAAGAAAACATAGACAAAGATGGATTCATACCAGCAACACGAAACCGAAGACAAGGAGGAAAGTGACCAGTAGCCCAAACCGTCAAAGAACCAATCACGAGCAACCAATATGGAATACTGCAGCAACAACCAGTAGGCTTGGAAGCATCACAAGCCCCACCCCTAGAGAAAACACCCCCCAACCCTGCAAAAGGGGTAGAATAGGAAACTCAAGTGCCCTCCCAACCTATCGCCAAAACCAACTCTATGACCATAGTTTTGGAACCCACAGAGGTAGAAGATGGAGATGTGGATATGGAATTGGATGAGCAAGATCTAGATGGACTAGACCTGGAGCACTTGGAGCATGTCTACAGAAATCATAAACTCTTCACCATCCCACCTGATCAGCTGAGAAAAGTGCACAAAATTTTCCTCAACTCATTAGCAGGATCCACCGCCAGATCTAATGCAAACCTAGGAATCCACAGAAATATGCCAAAAGAACAGCGCAAACCTTAGAAACATGAAAAGAAATGAGGGTGTAAATCCACCAGCAAACTCATCTAGGAGACAAGACACTTCATGGTCAACTCAGGTCAAATACATCTCATATATGATAGTTTCGCACCTCTCCTCCCCAACCCTTCCTCATGAAGATCATCTCCTAGAATATAAGGGGACTCAACGGTCATAGTAAACAAAGACTACTATGAGATATGCTCATTGCGGAAAAACCAGATATACTGCTACTTCAGGAAACAAAATTTGACATAGAAGAGATGGAAAAGATACTTCCCAGTTGCTGGAAGCAGGAGAGAGGCACCTACACAATGACCATAGGAGCAACAGGAGGGTTAGCTCTCTTCTGGAATCTAAGATCGATTACTCTGGACAACTTCTTTACAACCAAATGGTCCATTACGACGGCCTAGCGACTCATTGGCTCCAACAAGCCAAGTTACCTAACTAATGTTTACAGACTAGCCAACTCAAGGGACAAACAAGCCTTCCTTCGTAGCTTGGAACATCAAGCCACTATAATAGTAGGGAACAGATGGATCCTGGGAGGTGACTTCAACATGATTTGTAACCTAGATGAAAAAAAAGGAGGCACTGGGTGGCTCGAAGGGGATTCGGTCGAATTTCAACGCCAAATTGACAATCTATGCCTTGTAGATCCAGACAATGCCAATGACACCTTCACTTGGAAAAACTGCAGAACATGATCTCACCAAATATCCTACATATTGGATTGTTTCCTCCTTTTGGACTTGCTCATGCTGGAGGGCGCATCCCTGGAAGCTAGGATCCTGGATTTCCACGGATCTGATCATTGGAATATAAAACTCTAGCTGGATGTCCCATCTACCCTAGGATGAAAACCCTCCATATTGGAGAAGTTCTAGATAAATCACCCTGAATTCCAGCAGAATGCTCACATTTGGTGGGAGGAAGCTGTAGTTTCCACTGGCTCCAAGATGTACTGCCTTCAACAGAAACTCAAGAACTTCAAGAAGAAACTCAAAACATGGAACAAGCAAACTTTTGGAAACATCTTTGAAGCCCAAATGCAGCTTACAAAACAAATGAGCAACGCTCAAGGTAAAATCTGAAACATGGGCTTAACTGAACCCCTCAAACAGCAGGAGGAAGCACTCAGACAAAAGCTGGAGGAAAGAAAAGTTCAAGAAGAAATCCTGTGGAGGAAAAAATCCCGCATCCAATGGCTCAAAGAGGGAGACCGAAACACTAAGTTATTCCACAGGTCCACCATCCAAAGAAGGCATGCCAATCATATCACTCAACTTACATCAGAGGATGGGAAAACTAGACACACCCATGAGGATCTGGAAGAAGAGTTGGTAAACTATTATCAAAACCTCCTGACAGAGGCCCAGAGGGACAGATCTCAAGCTATAGCACAAATCACATAGAACATACCCTCCTTAATTTCTGAGGATCAAAATGTGGCTTTACTTCGACCTACAATGCTCGAGGAAGTGAATCAGGCTCTTCAATACACCCACAAAGGCAAATCCCCAGGACCCGATGGCTTCACTTCTGATTTCTTTCATCATTGTTGGCCCATGCTCAGAGCTGAAGTTTGGGAAATCATTGAAGACTCTAGAGTCTTAGGACAGGTCCTTCTAGCCCTTAATGCTACTTTCCTTACTCTCATCCCCAAGGAATAGTGAGTGAACCATCCTAAAAAGTTTAGGCCGATAGCCCTTTGCAATGTCATCTACAAGATCTTGACCAACGTGATTACTAGACGACTTAAGCCCCTCCTACCTTTCATCATCTAGCTGAAACAATCAGGGTATGTGGAAGGTAGAAAAATCATGGACAACGTCATCCTCACCCATGAGGTCATACACTCTCTTCAAAAGACCTGAAATCCATGTATGCTCTTAAAAATGGACCTTTCCAAAGCTTTCGATAAGTTAATTTGGGACTATATGTGAGCTATGCTCCTCGCCTTTGGTTTTGACCCCTCCTGGGTTGCTTGGATTCTAAACCTCACCTCCATGACCTTCTTCTCAATCCTTATCAATCGCATTCCTTCTCGCCCTTTCACCCCCACCAGAGGAATCTGACAGGGGGACCCCTCTCTCCTTTCCTTTTCATCATCCTAGCATAAGGACTAGGCTTCTCAATTAAGGTTGTGGTGGCAAACAAAACATTGAAAGGGATGCATATGCATGGCATCAACCCCCCGATTTCTCACAACCAATTTTTGGATGACACACTGATGATGGGCTCCCCAACAGTCCAAGAGGCCCTTACCATTCTCTCAATCATCAATACCTTCTGTGAAGCCTCAAGGATGGACATAAACAAGGAAAAGTCCCAGGTCTTGTTTTTTAATACTCCTCTGTCGATTCAGCTCCACATTTCAGACATTCTAGGTTTCACATGAAGCTCCCTTCCATCCAAATATATTGCCATCCCCCTCCTTGACAAATCCCTTTGGAATATCTCCTGGGAACGTCTCCTTACCTACTTTGTGAAAAGACTCTCCTCCTAGACCTATCATGCTCTCAACTTCCCTAGTCGCCTCATCCTCCTCGCGACCCCTAACAACATCCTTAGTGCAATCAAAGTCTTGCAAAGAAAATTCCTCTGGAAGGGACTCAAAATAGGGAAGAAACTTGCCCTGATTAGTTGGGAGAAGCCCTATAGACCTAGGATACAAGGAGGCCTAGGAATTAGAGATCCCTCTATTATGAAAAAAATACTTAGTGCCAAGATCTAGTGGAGATGGTTGAAAATAACTCAATACCTTTGGGCCAGGCTCTAGCATCGGAAATATAATCCCAATACAACATAAAGGAACCTAATTCATTGGAATGAAGATACCTTGGGCTCCTTGATTTGGACAACAACTAGGCAGAATCACCACCTGATTGCCAACCATGCCTTTTGGGAAATACGAAATGGTCAAACAACCCTCTTATGGAATGATTTCTGGCAACAACTACCGGTTTTAGCGTAGGAGGACTGGTTGACCAACTTTTTCCTCCCCACAACACATGCAGGACTAACCAGAGTGACAGAATTCTGGAGGGACAACTACACAAGCACCATGTGGAGATGCTGGAAACCCGACAGAGAAGAACTTCATGTCAAAGAATAGGTGGACCTCCAACCTTGGCACAAAATTTCCAATGATCAGAAAATTCCTATTATGCAAGGAGAGGAAATCCTTAGATGGGGAAGCTCTCCAAAAGTCACTTTCAACATCCAAGATGCCTATGGCCTAAAATCCAATCTCAATCCTCACCCCCCAAAAGAACTCTGGCACAAAATCTGGTCCCTAGAGCATTGGCCTAAAATAAGCACTTTTCTTTGGATGGTGGCACATGGAAGTATCCTCACCTAGGAGAATCTTACTAAAAGGGTATTTATAGGACCCTCCATCTATAACCTCTACCTGGTAGAGGCAGAAACCATGAATCAACATCTCAACACCTGCTCTTATAGCACCAAAGTCTGGGACCACTGCACAACCATAATGTGCACTTCAGATCGCCAAAGGGACAACATCAACAACACCATTGAAGTGTGGATAGGAGAAGCCTTTCAATTGCTAGTTCTAAACCACATTTGGAAATTTCTCCTCATCCTCTTGCAACTTTGGAAAGAGAGAAACAAAAGAATCTTCAGAAACATCCAGTAGGATTGACACCATACTTTGATCCAAATTTCCCTCAATATAACTGAAACAATCAACATGAAACCTTGGTGGGAAGAAGACTTGAGTTTCCCAACCCAGGAGAAGAGCATCAGGAGTAACTGGAAACTTGACAACACCCAAATTTTGGTACCCCTTCCTCACCCTTCTTCTCAAGGGAACAACCCTTCCCATTTTTCCCCACCCCCTGCGGATTTCTTCAAGATCAATTTTGACGGTGCCTCCAAAGGAAACCCAGGAGTTGTGGGGTTTGGGGCAGTGATCTGCAATCAACAAGGAGGAATTCTCCTCCTTACCACAGGAAATTTAGGACATACTACCAACAATGCGGCGAAACTCTGGGGGCTAACCACTAGACTTCAGTTGGCCTTAAAGCACCACTTCAACAAACTTATAGTGGAAGGAGACTCTCAAATAATCCTCAATCTCTTCCAAAAAATCTTGAATGGAGCTGACCCGGAGCAGGTCTCGCCCAGTTGGTGCCTCACTCACGGTCTCAGAATAATCGCAACCCTCCTCAAATAGGGCCAAGCTCTCATCCCTTCTCATGTCAAAAGAAAGGCCAACTAGATTACAACTGATCTAGCCAATATTGGGGTAGAAACAAATGGACCAGATATTCTTTCTTAGGCCCCTACCCATTAGAGACACCCCATCTTTCAGAGATGCCAGACAAAATCTCTAACCATCGACAACCCCCTGGATGGGGTGCTAGTGGATTACACATGTCGAGAGGCATAGCTAGGAGAGTTCCTCCATGACACTGACCACATGACGACCATGTTCCACTCCCTCCCACCTACTCCATTCCATTAAGTTCAACTCATTCGAACTAGGGCACCATTACTCTTAGTGCACCATGCTTTATCTTCCCTTCCTCTCAAAGGACTTCCACCTTCCCTCATCCTTTACCCTGCATGTGTGGTTATTTATGGCACTCCACTAGCTCCCTGGCCTATTTGAATGGCTTCAGCAGCTCTAGATGGCTCATTCCTTCCTGGTTGTCTTTCTCAGCACTCGGTCTTCTGCCCAACTTTTCCCTGCTTTGCTTTTGTTTTTTCCTGGTCTGTTCCTGGCTCACTCTCAATCCATCTGTTTCTCGAAGATGCCTTGAATCCAAGGGAAGTCTAAATGCAGGTCATACTAGCACCCAAACCAACCCCACTTGGTACCCTGTCCCCCGCCTATGCCCTCCCTCTCATCCTCCTCCCCGTCGACCACCTCGTCATCCTCCCTGGTGCAATCGACCTAAATCCCTACTCCTCTCCTGCCCCTCTCCATGTCCCTGGAAAATAGAATGGATGGGATGGACTACTCAGTAGCCTCATTGGATTATAACTTGGTACCTTCAGATAATTCAGCGTTTTCTACGCTCCCAAGCCCTTTGGTCCCTCCGAACTCTCCAGCCTCACAGTTGCTACAAGCTAGTCAAAAATCATGCCAACCACCCCACTCTCAAGTCGAATCCAACCCAGACCCAGATTGTGAATGGAAATCAAGTCTTGCACTGTTGCAAGCCCTGGTTTTTTACTTATGACAGGATATGGATGACCTATGGTTCCTCCTGGAGATCCTGGATGACAAAGCCTCTC
>ML824716.1:16931-31003 GCA_009831015.1 Picea engelmannii | reverse complement strand
GTCCAATAGGTAAGGATTTGTAGTTGATGTGAGCTAGTCTTCTATGCCAAATTTCACATAGACTTTCAGTGGAGTGAGTCAAGGATGCATTTGAGTGACCTTTTAATTTATACATGCCACCTTCTTTTGTTCCAATAACAATTACATCTTCTACGGTTTTTCCTTTGGGCCACATGAGAACTTCACCATATATGAATGCAACCCTGAAACCTTTCTTATATAAAGCTGATATAGAAAGTAAGTTCTTTGTCAAACCTGGTACATAGAGTACATCCTTCATCTTTATTAGGGTCCCTAAATCAAGTTTGTAAGTGGATTCTCCCACTCCTTTGATAGGGTACTGGTAATCATCTCCGAGTGTAACTTTATGGGGAAAGTTATTTTCTGTAAGGATAGAGAGGATGTTTCTATGACCTGTCATGTGATTAGAAGCACCACTATCTATGAGCCAAGTATCCTCTCTAGGTGACACAGATCCTGAGAGGGTAGAGAATAAAACATAGTCTTCAATCTTTTCTTTAATCATCTTTGTGGGTGGCTCATCATCTTCAACTGCATGGGCATGATGTCTTTTTTTATTTCTCTTATTGTATTCTTCTCTTCTGGATGGACAATTATTAGCAATATGTCCCATCTTATCACAATGATAACATTGATGATATGATAAATCCTTTTCTCTTCTTTGACCTTTCTAAAACTTCTGTAATCTCCTTGGAGGGCAAGATTCTTTATGGAAATGGGTGAATCTCTTTGGGGAGTGAGATTCCTTATGTAGGTGGGTCTCCTTATGTAAGTGAGACCTTTTATTTCCTCCTTTATCATGAAAAACTAGGGCTTTAAATTCATCCTTTAATAGTACTGCTTCTCGGTTAGCTACTCTTGCTTCTTCTTGAACACATTCTTCTCAAAGACTGTCAAATTGGAGTTTTTCCTTTCTTGCACAGACAGTTTGGATGAAAGCATCCCAAGGTATTGTGAGACCATTAAGAGATGTCATTATGAGTTAATATTCATCTAGGTTGTCTCCAATTACTTCTATCTATTCCTTGAATTGAGAAACGCTAGAGAAATAGTCATGACCGATTTCTCCTTTCTGCATCTTTGTATTCTTGAGTTGGGTTATCAGAGTCATCTTCTGGTTGATATTCCTTCCTTCATACATTCTGGTTAGGGCATCAAAAATTTATTTTGGAGTATTCTTATAAGACACTTGAGGGATCAAGTAGTCTTTAATAGAGTCCGCAATGATTGTTTTGGCCCTAACCATATCCTTCTGGTACTTTGCTTTGGCTGCAGCTGCTGCGGGTTCCAATCCATTTTCCTTTATGAATTTTGCAAGGTCATTCTCTTCAAGAATGAGTGCAATCCTTTACTTACAGGAACATAAGTTTTCCACACCTTATGACTTGTCAAAAAGCTTAGTGCTTGCAGACATCTTGACCTGGAGCTGGGAAAATGACCAAAAATTGAAAGTGCTCAAAAACTAAATCTGAACTTACTAGGAGGTGCACTGGGCTGAGGCGAGTAGGATGGTGTAGTTTGTTTTCAAAAAATACAAATTTTAACCCTTGAAATTGGGCCTATGCAAATATGGATTGGTGCTTCTGGTACTGGTTCTAGTTTCCTGATTTTCTAGTACCAGTGAAAACTAGGGTTTCAATTTCCGAAGGCTGTGGCCAATGAAAATGTGCGATTGTTACACATTATTTTGGTCACCTCTGTGATCAACTAACGACATGTGTGTAACTCACTTCTATGTTCCTTAAAGTTACTATAATGAGACTTTTTCCATGAAGAAGTGAATCATCTTTCTTTTCTTAAAAACCATATCAAAGGAGATTGTCACACCCTACTAATTGCTTAGGGTGCGATGATGCTTGATCGTCACATGCTGCACCAAAACTGGACCGCGGCGTCACTGCAGGCTGCTTGTGCATGTGATGCGATGATGTTTAAACATGGCAAAAAGGTGCAATTCACGAAAGTTCTAGAAGGGAATCTTCTAGAAGATGAGGTGGCCTCCGATCGGTTTGGATCTTACTCGCTTCTATGATTTAGTGGGATCATCCTAATATCCTCATCCATCCCTCTTTCACCCTATATAAAGAGGGATCTCTCATGGGAAAGGCTAGGCTTGCTTATGCATGAAGAATTCCGCTGAAGATTATACTTGTGATAACTTTGCTTTAGCTTTCCAAATCAGGTTGTGAATGTTCTTCATCAAAATCATTGGAGAAAAGGTGTGTGTGTTGAAGCAAAGGGCCATTGGAAGGGACCTTGAAACATCAAGGCATGGGTTGTATTCTCCACTTTCATTCAATATAATGCAGTAATACATTTCTTCCCTATAAAGGTGTCTTTACTTTTATTGTATAACTCCTTGATCTTATACATAGACTTCATTGGAATATATATATCGTTGTTCTCTCTCTTTGTTGGTTTGTGCTTCTTAACAGGTTCAACATCCCACAAATACAAATATGGAGCAAGGGAGACACTAGAGAGCATCAAACGTTGTTTAAATGGTATGTCATTTGTCCCTCTTTGCACTAGTTTACATTACAATGGAATCTAATAAGAAGCTTGTATTGTGCCCTGTTTTGTTCTAGCTTCTTGTTGAAGTTAGGGAGATTAATTTGTGTCTGCACTTACCGATTTGTCCGATAACAAAATGGACGACCATACTGGGGACGACCTCTTTTGGCTTTTTCTTCCATTTTTTTCTTTTAGCTTGCCTGCTTTTGGTTAATTTCATTCTCTGAGTCTTTGGGTGATCCATATTGACTCGCTGGTGCTGAAAGTTCATTGAGAAACTTTGTCCTCTTTTCATTTTTCCTTATTTATAGTCATTGTCACACTCTACTTTTGAAAACAGGAGCAACGACATTGCACTATGTTTTCCCATTTCTTGCGAGGATCCTTGATTGTCACACGTTCTCTTCTGCAGCCTGCGACGATTCCTGTAGGAATTTTTTGGAGTGATAGTCAATTTTTCCTCGCCCAAATTTGTCATTACTTATTGGGGTGAATTTTTGGTCCTGGTGATTCATTATTTGCTGCTTGGTTTGCATATTTTAGCCTGAATTTGATTACTTCTCAAGTGTTGAGTCTTTTTCATAAGCTTTATAGTTTTATCTTTGACTTCTTGATTGCAAGGGTATAATCTCAAGGCTTCATTATTGAGTGTTTGTTAGATGAGTTGTTATTGATCTTTTTGAGTATTGGATTGTTGTTGATTGGAAAATGATTTTTGATTGCATTAGACAAATAAGTTTTCTTACTTTTCATTTTTGGTTGCATTATGAGTTTAGTTTGGGAAATAGTGTTGTGAGTGCACTCATATTTTTAGACAAATTTTTCTTTTTGAATGAGATCTCTATTTGTATTCAAAAATAAAAGAATTGAAGTTTGTTCTTGTATTGGTAGTCTTTACAAGAATTTTTTGCATTCAAATATTTGTTGAAAAAGAGAAAATTGGAAAAATTTGATAGCTTTGACTGTTTGGCATCAACACCATTCAAAGATTGAAGAAATTGTGTTTTGTAACTTGTTGTATTCTGGAAAAAGGAAACCTTCTCCCTTATGTAATTAGAGTTCATTGAAAAAAAAGATTGCATCTCATATCTCTTTTCATTTTGTTGGGTCAAGGTCAAATACTTCATCAGTTTCATCTCCATTTCCTTTTTGAGTAGGCAACAACCATTAAAATTTAACATAATTTTAAAATCTATCTAGCAACTTTTATTTTCTATAACTTTTATACACCAACATCAGCTAGGGATGGCGCTTTGGAATAGGTTGTGAGGCACACTTTCCAAAGCATCAAAACACACAATAGTATCTTGTGATAGGGAGAGTCAAATCTACTTGCTACATTTTGTCCTGGGAAGCCCTTCTAACACAAGGGTCAATCACGAGATCGCATTAGGGCCGACAGAGTTACTCACCCTGCTTTGTTGGTATTAGTGTAGATATTGTGCGTATTATTGGGGGTCACTTGAGAATAAAATCCTGTGTGGATCTTCTCGAGGTGATTTCGGGCTTAGATACCCTGCCCTTGCACGTGGATCAGACTGTCGACTGCTTCCCCATGCATCATTTTCGTAATTGGTAACCTTAGTGGCCTATCTCTCTAGAGTCTTTACACAAGGTGATTGTGGAGGGGTAATTCTTCATGATACTTGGAATCGACATTGGCCAAACTCACTCGGGCTCCTTGGAGGGTATACCTATGATTATGTGTGGGAGCTTGCACTAGGGTGTAAGTATGTTAAGTAGGTTGTCAACATAACTTTTCCACCTGCTTTATCCCAACCCCTTCTTGTCTTGATCTTGTGACGTTGGATTTCATCACAAACTAGTGATTTCGAAATAAGGAGGTTTGTTTGCGTGCTTGATATCTAGATTTTATTAGTGGAGTGTTTTTTGTTTCTCTAGTTGACCATAGATTTATTTCATTCTTTATTTAGTGCAGCCAACATCGACCCTCGCTGTTCACGTAGGATGCAAGATTTACCTCCGGAAGAACCAGAAGAATATGCTCCTTTTCTTCCTAATTCACCAGAGGGTCCTTCTCTTGAAGGAGCAGTCAATAACGACATGTCCTATGAGATCAAGAGTTCTACTCCATTGGTAGAACCATCACTTCCTATAAATACATTATTGAATTGTATATAAGATCCAATTTTTCTCCGCATAAAATCTTCAGGAGACATTGTTGATGAAGACTATACTCGAATACCTACTGGACCTTATGCAGAGTCTGGTGTGGACGATCCACCCTTTCCGAGTGAATCGTTTAGACTCCAGTTCATACTGCTGGAATTTTTAATCCTAGCTCAGTCCCCGTCCTTTCTTTTTGGAGAACCTCCTCGAGACATGATATTTTTGATAAAATAGGAATGAGACCAAACCAACCTATGTCATCACATACACCCATTACTTCTATTTCTTATACAATACCTTTATATCATTTTACTGGCACAACAAGTAATGTTGTTACAAGTTCAAGCCCGTTGTTGGTTTGTACTCCTACAATCCTTCCTCTCCATCTCAGTAGCTCTACCACGATCCCAAAAGTTACACCTATTTCTATCGGAAGTACAGTAATGAATCAAGCTCTTATTGGAAGACCACTTCCACTTAGATCAAATCCATCACTTCCACCTGGGTATAATGCTCTTACTAGTTCCATTGCTAATCCTACCTAGGGTTCATCTGGAGGACCTAGTCTTTTTTTTTCCACCTGGGTATAATGTTGCTAGTGGTTTTGTTCCCACTCCTACTTAGGTTTTAATTGGAGGGCCTAGTATTCCTCCACCTCCTAGAGGATCTAATCATCCTGGCCCAAGTAGTTCCAATTTACTTGGAGGTATGAGTCATTCTGTTACCTCTAGTTTTCAACCTCAAGTTGGGGGTCAACCTTAGGTTGGGGGGAAACCCCAAGTTGAAGGTAATAACCCAGTTTATGGGCAGTATATACCTGGATTACAAAATCAACCTTGGAATTTTCCTTTCCAAGGCAATCAACAATCGCTTGGGGGACAAACTCCTCAATTAAATTCTTTTGTACCCCTAATCCCAGGAAACCATATCTAGGCTCTGTAAATCCTACCTAAGGTCAAGATTTTCAATCTAATGCTCCTTTACAAGGTAGCATGCCAAATAAACCAACACATGTTGGCGATACTTGACTCAAAACCCTCCACAACCGAATTTTACAGGACCCTCTAACTATCTATAGACTACTTATGGTTCTACTGGTATACCGACGAGATTTCCTCAAAATTACCAGTTTCCTCAAGTCAACAAACAATTTTCGTTTCTAGCTACTTTGGATTTACCGGATTTATCTAGGATTTTGAATGATCCTATTTTGCATTCTCCTTATAGGCCAGTCATACCTGCCAAATTACCATCCGACATTCCTAAATTTGACAGTCTATCGGGAGAAGACCCAAACAATCACGTCATGACATTTCATCTTTGGTGTTCATCCAACTCCTTGATGGATGACTCCATTCAATTACGTCTTTTCCAACGAAATATTATGGGTTTGGAAAACAAATGGTATATCGAATTTCCATGAGGATTCTTCAATGATTTCAACACCTTAGATATGGATTTCTTAGAACATTACCAGTTATCGATACGATATGAGACACGAACTGAAATTTTGAGTTCATTTAAACAATCCTCTTCCACTCACATTTTCGATCATATTCACGAGTGGAGGAGGAGAAGACGACTAATCAAAGTTCCCCTTCCTGATAAATTGTTGGCTGAGTGGTTTACCAAGTCACTTATCGATCCTATAGCCCATGATGTTTCCATGGGAGGTGTCGTCACTAAAGAGAAGGCGATTTGTCATGCTCAATACTTGGATCTCATTTATTCATAAACGAACATGTTATATGACTTGATCCCTGATGCTCCTTGCTCGTCTACAAATCCAACCCCAACGCCTCCAGTAGCTTCTCACGCTACTGATGGTGTGATTGGAACTTTTCATGCTGAGACTCAGTCTAAACAAGCTAGTCATTCCAATCCCAAATATACTACTGCAATTGTACAAAATTCTACTCCTTCGACTCCCTCTCTCGACAAAACCTCTGAGGTCAATACGGTTCAGTCTACACCTACTGGTAAAAACCAAAATAAAAATAAAGGGAAGGGTAAGAATAAAGAGGATAAAAATAATAATCAACAATCTGATAAACCCAAGAATCAACCTACTGATGATAAAGAAAACTGCAAACCTCGTTATCCTTGCTTTATCTGTGGTGAATACCATTATACGAAATATTGTCCGAGATGTGCCAAGGTTACTAAGTTCCTGCAAGGGACTAGGACACCTCCTACACCTGCCGTTTTTTCACAACCTTTTCCTTCTCAACATCAGGCCCAATTGGTTATTCATGACCAACCTTCTCCCTCTACCACATCTTATGTCCTTATGTGTATTGGTGACTCCAAGAAGAACGAAGTTGTAGTTGCTACTCGAACCAAAGATTATTCTCCTTCTAAAGAGAAGGTTGATGATTCACCTCGTCCATTGGTTCAACCTCCTTCATCGACTTCACCTCCTAACGATCCTCTTCATCTAAAACGACCGAGTCTAGATACAGTTCTTCGTCCGCCTCCTAAGGGAGAAATTCGTAAGTCGTCGTTTAACCCCCTTGCATGTGCCGCTCAAAACTATAGTATTGTAGAAGATCTTGCATAGGCACCTTCTGTGATGTCGGATATCGAAGTCCTTCAAAGTTGTCCTACGCAACGAAAGGAACTGTTAAAGGATATTGGTGGAATTGATCCTACTGACACGAATTTGATAATCTTTGACTTAGAAGATCACATTCCAAGGCTCCCTCATCAACTAGATTTTCAAATACAAGTCATTGTCGAAAATAAAAATATTTGTCGAACAATTGTTGACAAAGGAGCTTCGGCTTGTGTCATGTCCGTCACTTGTTGGAAAGACATTGGCTCTCCTTCCCTTACCGAGTCACACAATACGTTAAAATCTTTTAATGGTATATGGTTTAAACCTTATGGTGTTTTTCCTTCGTTATCTATTGTGTTAGAAGGAAAACTGATTACTGTTGAGGTTAAGGTGTTTGATGCACCTCTCGATTACAACCTTCTACTTGGACGTAGTTGGATCGATTCTATGTGCGCAGTTGTTTCTACTCTTTTCCATGTGATACGTTTCCCTCACTAAGGTAAATTTGTTACGATAGATCAACTCACCTTCTTTAGTTTGGATTCACACACTAGTAATGTTTCATTCATAGTGAAAACACCTCCTATTTATGAGAATGTCGGTGTGGGTATTTTAAAGGATTCATCGTTAATGGGTACTCTCCACATTCCACCACCCAATGTTCCTCCTCCTTTTGTCACATCTATTAACATGATTTCAACCAATGTTGGAGAAACCCCTGAGTCTTACGACCCTTGGATAGTACCTAGCGTGGATGAATGTCTTCATTATGGTGAACGAATGCCTTTAAGTTCGGTGGAATTGGCCTATCAAGCTATTCAATCGACAACTACTTCTCCTCATTCTCTCTTAGATACGTTTTCTGATCCATTTCACACGATATTTCCAACCGATGAAATGATCATAGAAGTTATGTCTGTGGAATACACCCCATGGGAAGATGGACATCATCGTTCTATTCTCTTGCTCGAGCTTGAGACTATCGAGAGTTATCAACAGATTTCGAATTCGTCTACTATCATTAGTATTCCCCCTATTTCTGAACCAACACGTGATGTTTTGTACGAAGGAAAATTGGGAAATATTTCACCCACCATCCCTCTAGTATTTCGATTAAGCTTGGAATAGTGGAAAATGTTTATATAGGTGCCTCATGTTCTCCTGATGAGATCCAAAATTACAAGGCCCTTTTCCAAGAATTCTGAATCGTTTTTGGATGGAGTTACGAAGAAATTCCTATAATTGATCCATATATTGTTGTACATGAAATTAAGACATACTTAGACGCTAAACCCGATCAACAAAGACTTCACACAGTCCATCCACGCAAAGCTGTTGTGATTAAAATCAAAGTTGAAAAACTTCTTAAAGTCAGTTTTGTCTACCCTGTAGCATTGACTGATTGGGTGTCTAATCTTTTTCTGGTTACGAAGAAACAAGGAACGATCCGTGTTTTTTCTTATTATAGGGATATTAACAAGACTTGTCCCAAAGATAATTATTCAACCCCTTTCGCCGATCAGATCGTTGATGATTGTGCCGAGAGTGAAATCTTCTCTCTGATGGATGGTTTCTACAACTATAATAAAATCAATATTTTATCTGCGGATCAACATAAGACTAATTTTATTTTCCCTTGGGGTACCTTCACATACCGTAAACTCCCATTCGGTCTCAAGAATGCTGGTGCGACTTTTCAACGTGCTATGTCTTATGATTTCCATGATATTAAGCATATTGTACAACCTTACCTAGATGAATTACCGACGCATTCCATGCATCGCCAAGATCACCCGACACACTTACGAGCCATTTTCCTACGCTGTCAATATTATCTCATACGATTGAATCCACAAATGAATTTTTGTGTGGAGTCTAGACGAATTCTCGGATTTATTGTTTCTACACATGGGATTAGGGTGGATCCTTTGAAGGTTGAAGCTATTACAATTTGTCTCCTCCTTCTACCTTATGCCAACTCCAAAGTTTGCAAGGGAAGGGAAACTTTTTACGTCGATTCATTCCCAATTATGCCGAACTAACAAAAGGTTTCACTCGACTTTTTAAGAAGGGTCATGATTTTGTATGGGACGACACTGCCAACAAATCCTTTGAATCTTTGAAACTTGCTTTAAATCGTACACTTTTATTTCCCCCCAATTATAGTCAAGATTATTTCTTATACTTGGCTGCTTCGGACTCTACCATAGCCATGGTTCTAGTCTAAGAGGATGATTCGCACGATGACCATGTTATTTACTATTTGATTCAGAGTCTTACGACGACCAAAAATAAATATATGCATGTGGAGAAATTGGCCTTGGCAGCTGTTCAACGTTTTCGTCATTATATCTTATTGCGCAAAACCATGATTATTTCTGATTGCAACCCTATGCAACATATCCTTACACAAAAATTGCTGGAGGGAAAATAATCCAAATGGATAATGATTCTCCAAGAGTTTGATTTGGATTTTGATCGGGCCAAGTCTAAGAAATTTTTGGTTTTTTTCCGAGTTGATATGTGACCTTCCCTCTGTTGAGACAGAAACTGTGGGAGAAGACTCTTTTCCTGATGATTCTCTCTTTCTGATCAGTTCATACGACATATGGTATGGATACATTATCATTTATCTCCAAACCCAAAATTTCTGGCATGATATTTCTCGAGTAGATCGTTGTCGAATTCAGTATCAAGCCCATCAATATATTATCCTCGGTGATACCCTTTACCTTCGTGGTATTGATTCCATATTTCAATGATGTCTAACCTATGATGAAGCCGATAAAGATTTAAATGACTGTCATTATGGAGAATGTGGTGGTCATATGTCTGGGTATGCCACTGCCCAAAATATCTTATGAGCTGGTTACTTATGGCTTTCGTTGTTTAACGATTGCATTACTTCCGTTCAAAAATTCCATGCTTGTCAAACGTATAACAATAAGATTTGATCACATCCTGCTCCTCTTTACCTTGTAGTTTTTGTTGGTCCATTCTCTAAATGAGGCATTGACTTCATGACATGTAACCCTCACTCGGCCGGGGGGGGGGCGGGATGGACACATTATTGTAGCTGTGGATTATTTCACTAAATGGGCCGAGATGATGCCTACATTTGATGATACTGGGAAAACTGCAACGTTGTTCATATTCAATCATATTTTCACTAGGTTTGGTGTCCCTCAAGCCATTGTCACCGACCATGGAAACCATTTTCACAATTTCATGATGTCTGATCTTATCGATAAGTTGGGTCTTCGAATTGAAAACTCAACCTCTTACTATCCACAGGCTAATGGCCAAGTTGAAGAAATAAACAAGGTTTTAACTACTATGCTTCAAAAAATGGTAGTTATTCACAAGTCAAGCTGGCACACAATTCTTTTTTCGACATTATGGGCCTATAGGACATCTGTTAAATTTTCCATGGGGTTCACACCTTTCTAGTTAGTGTATGGTATTAAAGCTATTTTTTCGATTGAATGTGAAATACCATCTTTGAAACTAGCTGTTGAAGTTGTCCCTAATACCTCAGCCAAAGAAGAACATCTCTTGTATTTGATGCAATTAGACGAGACTCACCGTGATGTTGCATTAGTCATAGAAACCCCCAAAAAACGTGTCAAAGCTCAATACGACAAGCATGTCAAACTGAGTGTTTTTATGAGGGAGATTTAGTTCTCCTTTACGAACAAGATCGTGATTTGATGGGGGCCGGTAAATTTGATCCCATGTGGCATGGTCCTTATATTGTTAAAAAAGTGTTGGAGAAATGGGCTTATGAGATAGTGGATTATGATGGAATTCCTTTGAGTGAACCCATAAATGGGCTTTACTTAAAAAAATACTATGCTTAAAATATTTTTGCATGAGTGCTTTTTATTTCTAGTGTATCATACTCTAGTGTGTGATTTTTTTCATTTCTTATTCTTCCTTTAAGCGCTTACCTTGCCTTGTTTTTGGTTTCTAGATGTCGGCGTTCTTACTACCCTATATCGACTTTGCTGATGGTGCTAGTCGCAGTACTTAAAACCTAGCGTCTGTTGCATGAAAAATCTATGCACCTACAAATGAGTTGATCAGTCTACATGATGTTTGCCTTGGTTATACAATTAATAATATCGCAAAATACAATGCATTTATTGAGTTATTAACTGACACCATTTCATTTGGAATCTGTGATCTAATTGTATGTCTTGATTCACAACTAGTGGTGTTGCAATTGAGCAACGTTTATTCCATACGAAGTCCTACATTGTTAGGGGTATACTTGAGAATTAGCCTCTTGGAATTTTTTTTTGATCATATTGAATATCAACACATTCCTAGATGTCTAAACACATTAACAGATGTTGGAATAGTGAGAGGGGGGGTGAATCAATAATAGAGAAATTTAATCATTTTTCACCATAAAATACAAGTGTTATATCAATGTACCATTATCATCCAATAGTTTCAGAGTAAATAAACAATGAACAAATGAGAAATCATACACATACATAGTACACCAATGTTTTACGTGGAAACCCAAAGAGAGAGAAAACCACATAATGCTTTTTCTTATATGTCTTTAAGAATTACATTCATTGGAAGCACCAACTTCCTTTGTTTTCCAACTGCAACTGGAAGGAGACTTCAACCCCCTAGTTTATCAGGCTACAACCTGAGGGAAGCTCCAACTCCCCAATTCTCTGGCTACAACCAGAAGGAGGATCCAACCCCCTAGTTTCTCAGGCTGCAACCTGAAGGAAGCTCCACCTCCACAATTCTCTGGCTACAACCAGAAGGAGGCTCCAACCCTCTATGTTCTCTGGTTTCAACCAGAAGGAGGCTCCAACCCTATATGTTCTCCGACTGCAACCAGAAGGTGGCTACAACCACCTGTCCTTGCCCCGTCCAACCGCCCTGAAGTATAAGTAGAATGATGGAACCACTGTCACACTATCTATTGAAATATTGTAACTGCAAAGAGTATTCTATTTATTATTGATCTATTATTCTTTAGATCAATCCCCTTTTGTGGATTGATCATGTCGGGCATTGTAATTGACCAAATCCCCTTTTGCGGATTGGTCAAACCCTAATTGTAATATGAAAATTAAGAAGTTGACTCCCATGCAAATTAAAGTGGTTCTAACCACCCAAAAAGATAAGTCGGACCTACTAGTGAAGAGACACCTCCTTTCAACACTTGCCAATTTGTATAAATAAAGGAAGCCAACCACTCATATGTTCACTCACTCAAATCACTCATCTAGTGCGCAAGTATTGAAGGAAGCTATAGTTACCAGTTGCCAGAAGAAGGAAGAGAGAGAGGCACATTTCTTGGAGAGGATATTCTCTAGTCTTTGATTATTTTCTGGTCTAGCATCATGGTTGTTTGTCTCTCATAGAGAGAGAGTTATTCTGGTGCTGTACTTGGTTATTGAATCTATATTAAAGAAGTTTTGCTGGGTTTTATTCCCCTTGAGGGTTTCCCAGGATAAATGCTTGTGTACTCTGTGATTGTGTTTCTCTCAGTGATCCTATCTATGCTATGGTTATCTAGTAAATTGAAAAGAAAACTAATAATATCTTAAAATTTAACATGGTATCAAAGCTAAGCTAAAGAGAGCATCTTTCACAGGAAAAATAAAAACTTAACTGTTGCCGAACAAGAAAATTAGGGATTTTTATTAAAGAGGAATTTTAGCCCAAATATCATCTAGAAAAGTGCGCCCTAGCTTAAGGAAGTCATTGACACCTTCAACACACCTTTTTAGTGTATAAAACTCTTGAAAAGTGAAACCCTAGTTTTCACTAGTACCAGAAGTACCATAAAACCAGAAGTACCAGGAAACCAGAAGTACCAGAAAACCAGGAGTACCAGAAAACCATAAGCACCAATCTAGAAATCCGCTGGTCAAGTTTGAAGGGAGAAAATTTGGATTTTTTGAAATCTAACCACACCAGGCTACTTGCCTCAGCCAAGTGCACCTCCTGGTAAGTTCAAAATTCAATTTTGAGCATTTTCATTTTTTGGTCATTTTCCTAGCTCCAGGTAAAAGATGTCTGCAAGCACTAAGCTTGTTGACAAGCTAGAAGGTATGGAAAAATTATGTGCCTGGAAGTATAGGATTTCACTCATTCTTGAAGAGAATGACCTAACAAGATTCATTAAAGAGAATGTACCAGAACCCGCTAATGCTGCAGCTAAAGAAAAACACCAAAAAGACACAGTTAGGGCCAATAGAATCATTGCAGATTCTATAAAAGATCAATTGATTCTTCAAGTGGCCTCAAAGAAGACTCCAAAATAAATGTTTGATGCCCTAATCCGATTATAATAAGGAAGGAACATCAATCGAAAGATGAATCTAAGAACTCAACTCAAGAATACAAAGATGCAAAAAGGTGAAACAATTCAGGAATATTTCTCTAGAAAATCACAATTCAAAGAAAAACTAGAAGCTAACTCTGTAAGAGTTCCAGATAAGAAGAATGCAAGATACCAGATATACAAAATATGCAGAACATAAATAAAATGCTAGAAATGGCAGAATAATAGTAAAATATCCAGCATAATCTTCACAATACACAGAAATGATAGAACAATACCAATATAAATAACACTTTGATTCAGAAAGTAATGTTCACAGGCCTCTTCAAGGGGGAAACCTCCAATCGAGCAACGCTCTGTTACAATAATCTCCAAGCTAGGGTTCTCATACCCTCGAACCTTATTTATACTAAATATGTCTATTAAGAGAAGCATCTAGAGGAAGATCCTTCTAGAAGTGGAAGCTTCTATTAGGTCTTCTTACATCCGCCTTATTCTATTTTATTGAAAGGCCTTATTAATATTGAC
>ML824716.1:6384-16596 GCA_009831015.1 Picea engelmannii | reverse complement strand
ATCACCTTCTTCAAGCATGAAACATGAAAAACAGGATGTAGCTTTGACTGACTGGGCATAGCTAACTGATATGCGACTTGTCCCACACGCTTGAGAACTGTGTAAGGGCCATAAAATTTGGGTGCTAGCTTCTGACAATGCTCGACCTTGAGGGGAGTTTTCTTATATGGTTGCAGTCTCAGAAACACCTGATCCCCTTCTGCAAATTGACGTTCAGAGCGACCTTGATATGCTTGCTGCTTCATTCTATTATGTGCCATGACCAAGTTCTCTTTAAGGGTACGAAGGATATCATCTTGGACTGTAAGTGTTTGGTCAACCGCCTGGACCTTAGAGGTACCCAGTAAGTATGAGAGAACTGAAGGTGGCTTCTGTCCATATACCGCTTCAAAAGGAGTCATGTGAGTGGCTGTATGGTATGTAGTGTTGTACCACCATTCGGCGAGGGGTAACCATTGAGCCCACTGGTTTTATTTTTTAGAGGCAAAGCACCTCAGGTATGTTTCCAAACACTTGTTGACAACTTTCGTTTGACCATCCGTTTGGGGATGATAAGCTGAGCTGAGATGCAATTGTGTGCCTTGTAGCTTAAACAACTCTTGCCAAAAAATGCTTGTGAAAGTTGGGTCTCGATCGAAAAAAATAGAGTGCGGCATGCCATGAATCTTGAAGACCTGGTCCATGAAAGTTTGAGCCACCTTAGATGCAGTAAATGGGTGGGGAAGAGCTCAAAAATGAGCATACTTGGAAAGGCGATCCACCACCACCATTATGACTAATTTATTCCCTGATTTGGGTAAGCCTGTAATAAAGTCCATAGAGATATCCTTCCAAGTAGCAGGGGGAATCGGAAGAAGTTGGAGGGTGCCTAGAGATTTGACTATTTCTTCCTTGTTGCGTTGACACACCTCACATTCAGCGACAAACTTACGAATGTCCTGTTTCATACCATCCCAGAAAAAAGAATGTTTGACTCAGTCATATGTTTTGGTGAACCCTGAGTGCCCTGCTGTGGGTGTAGCATGAAGCTCAGAAAGCACTGTGGATTTGAGCTTGGATTGTTGACTTAAATACAAGTGGCCTTTGTATCGAAGCTCATCCTGGAGCTAAGAGTACCCTAGGGGAGCCGGAGCCTTGTTCTGCAGTTGTTGGATCAGATGCAAACTTTTGGGATCTTGAAGCCATTCCTGGCGCACAGCTTGGAGCCAATCGGGTACAATGAAGGAAAGAGAAAAAAGGGATCCTTCGTCTTCATATTTCTAGGACAGTGCATCCGCCACGACATTATCTTTTCCCTTCTTGTAAATGATCTCATAATCATATCCAAAGATCTTAGTCACCCATTTTTGTTGTTCCTGGGAGGAAATGCGTTGTTCCAGAAAGTACTTGAGGCTTTGATGGTCTGTCTTAGTTTGGAAGCGTTGCCCCAAAAGATACGGACGCCACAACTCAACGACATGTAGAATTGCCAACATTTATTTTTCATAAATGGGTTTGCCCAGATTCTTTTCAGACAGTTTCTTGCTAGTGAAGGCCAAAGGTCGACCCTCTTGCATAAGGACATCGCCGATTCCTTTTCTTGAGGCATCACATTCCAACACAAAGGTCTTTGTGAAGTCGGGAAGGGCCAGAACCGGAGTGGTGTACATGGCCATCTTCAAGGTTTGAAAATCTTGAGCAGCTGCTGGAGTCCAAGTGAAAGAGTTATTTTTTAGGAGAGCTGTGAGAGGTGCTGCAATCTTTCCGTAGTTATTAACAAACTTGCGATAATACCTTGTGAGGCCCAAAAATCCACGCAAGATTTTGAGAGTCTTTGGGTGCAACCAGTCTTGCATAGCTTCAATCTTTTTCGGGTCCACCCTAACGCCATCCTTTCCCTCCATATGACCCAAGTATTCTACTTCTGAGGCACCAAAAGCACATTTGGATTGTTTCAGGAAAAGTTGGTGTTGAGAGAGTAGGTAGAGAACTTGATACACATGAGTAAGATGGCCTATCCAGGTTTTTCTATAGATGAGGATATCATCAAAGAAAACTAAGACAAAATGACTGAGAAAAGGGCGGAAGACATGGTTCATGAGGCTCTAGAAGGTGGAGGGGGCGTTACATAAACCAAAGGGCATGACCAAAAACTGATAGTGTCCCTCATGAGTGCGAAATGCAATCTTGGGAATGTCGGCCTCTTTCATACGTATCTGGTGATAGCTTGAGCGAAGATCAAGTTTGGTAAAGAATTGGGCGCCACTCAATTCATCCAGGAGGTCATCAATGATAGGAATGGGAAATTTGTCTTTGATGGTTAGTTTGTTGAGAGCACGGAAGTCAGGACACATTCTCCAAGAACCTTCTTTCTTCAGTACCATGACAACTGGAGAGGAGTAAGGGCTCGTACTAGGACGGATGATGCCGACAATAAGGAGTTCCTGGACCATTTTTTCTATTTCATTTTTTTGTGCAAAGGGGTGGCGATATGGACGTATATTGGGGGGAAGGCTTCCTGGGACAAGGGGAATGGAATGATCATGGACACCGCAGGAAGGAAGGAGTCCTTGGGGAGTGGAAAATACCGTTTGATGTTTAGAAAGGAGGGCTTGGACGTCTTGGGGCACGGGTGGGGTCTCTGTGGCTTGTATGGCGTGGAGTTGGGCAATGACACCAGAATGACCTTTTTTGAGCATTTTTTCCATGCGATGAGAACTGATGACCTCAGGTGAACCAACAGTGATGCCTTGAAATTTATATTGGTGGCCTCCTTGGTCGAATTGCATGGTTAAGTTCTAAAAATCCATGAGAATGGGACCCAAAGTCCTTAGCCAGTTTGCACCCAACACAATGTCGCAACCACCCATGTCAATAGCAAACATATGGGATTTTAGGTGGTAGTCACCGATTTGGAGACGCACATTTTCACAGAGCCCGCCACATTTCATAGAAGCACCATTGGCAATCATGGTTTGGAAATTGTTGACAACATGGATGTAGCAATGGGTTTCTTGGGCAATGCGACGATGAATAAAATTGTGGGTTCTACCACTATCAACCAGAATGATGACCTTTCGGTGCTTGATGTAACCGATTAACTTGAGGGTTTGGGGGGTAGAGAAGCCAGTGAGAGCATTGAGGGAAATGATCGGCTCAATTTCGAGAGGGTCGGAGGGAGGGTTTATGTCGGTGATTTCTAATGACTCGGGCACAAGGGGAGTGTCAACATTCTCTTCCGAAATATCCTCAGAGATGGCCATAAAAATATTTTGTTCCTTACATTTGTGGCCTGAGAAATATTTTTCATCACAATTATAACACAAGCCTTTGAGTTGGCATTCATCCATTTCGACCCTGGTCAATTTTTGGATTTTTAATGGGGCGGAGGGAGTAGTGGGGTTTACTGGTTTAGGGTGAGAGATAAAGGAAGGCTTATAGTTTTGAGAGGAAACAATTTGTTGTGCTTCTTTATCTTTTTTGGTAGCCTCCACCCAAGTCGTAGGTCGAGCCATAAGGACATGGGCCCGAATCTCCTCCTTGAGGCCACTGATAAAACACTCTCGAAAGAAAGCATCAGTCATGCCCTCTGTTCAAAAATCCAGTCGCTCAAATGTAACAATGAAGTCTTCTACTGTGCCTGATTGCTTCAATTTTGTCAAATGGCCCAAATGGTTGGTGTCAGTGTCAAAGCGTTCATAAAGCTCATTCACAAATTGGGTCCAAGCAATATACCCTTGATGTGAAGTTTTTCTCCATTGCCACCATTGCCAGCGTTCTTGATCTAGATGGAGAACACCATACCGAAGTTTGGCCAAGTCATCTGTAATGTTGTAGAGAGAGAAATAATGTTCCATTTGGGTGACCCAACCAGTGGGGTCCGAGCCATCAATTTTGGTTACATCCACCCGCGGAAGGCGTATGTCCCGTTGAAAGTGATGGGGTTGAAAGGAATGAGAAGAAGTTTCACCTTTAGTTTTTTTATGTGCATCAGGAAAAGAGTCATCGGTAGGGATCTTGATTTTGGTGCAAAGTGATGCAAAGATAGATTCAAGCTGGGTGGTCAGTTCATGTTTGACTTCCGCCATTGCGGACTGCACGACTACATTTACGGATGCATTTATGGATGCATCACAGGAGGCAATAGTAGCATTGAGTTGTTGCACTTCTTGTTGGGTCTCGAGGAAACCAGATTGCAAGGTGTTGAAGCGAGACTCTAGTTCTTGGCTATGGGTATGGGCCATGAGGATGGGTGAACTGAAAAGGGAGCGGGCGGGGTCAGAAATTTTTGCAGAAAAATGATATGGATGAATGTGATAAGGGAGAAGAGATGAATCTAATGGAATAGGTCTCAAATAATGGTGAAAAAATTTCCAGACTTTTTTTTTTTTACAGCTGCGGGGTTATACTTTGGTTTGAAGAATGCTGCAGTGCTGAAATCCACAAATTTTGAACCAAAGAGAAATGTGTATTTACTTAGAAACCCAAACACAGATGCACGACAATAGATCTCGTCGATTTAATTTGTTTATGTTTATGTTTATGTTCCCCAAGGGTTAGGTATTCACGGGTTCTACAGACAAGGGTTTTCCCTATACTATAGCTCTCTAATATACGTGCGGGGTCCAACAGTAGTACTCGACCCAATATCTCAGGGCACTAACTAAGGAGGATAGACCGTACCCTTATCCATACTACCCAACTACCCAGGTACTAGAGAGTATCTTCTCGAGTGTTGTTCTCGGTGACACTATAGTAGTCTGACGGCCGATAGGTTTATCTAAAGAGGGCTTCAGGAAATCTAGGTCGATCCATACATAGGTGTTGTCTGATGCGCTACCACTCGAAGGGGTACCAACAAGGGTTACAAGGGTGGCCAAAAAATGTGCGCTTAAGAACCACTTGTATTTCTTGTGTGTATGAATCCCTCAACCACGGGTTTATGCGCGTAACGACAGATCTCTGTGGCTTAAAGATGCCATAATACGTCTCTACCCTGAAAAAAAAAAATACCCACAATTTTTTCCAAGGAAAGTGCTCTGATACCACTTGCAAGATACCATATATACAAAATATGCAGAACATAAATAAAATGCTAGAAATGGCAGAATAACAGTAAAATATCCAACATAATCTTCACAATACATAGAAATGATAGAACAATAGCAATAGAAATAACACTTTGATTTAGAAAGTAATGTTCACATGCCTCTTTGAGGGGGCAACCTCCAATCGAGAAACGCTCTGTTACAATAATCTCCAAGCTAGGGTTCTCATACCCTCGACCCTTATTTATACTAAATATGTCTATTAAGAGAAGCATCTAGAGGAAGATCCTTCTAGAAGCGGAAGCTTCTATTAGGTCTTCTTGCATCCGCCTTATTCTATTTTATTGAAATGCATTATTAATATTGACCTTTATTACATCCGAATACATTGATCTACCTATGTGCGGGTTATGACCTTAACAAAGAAATATGTTTCAAAGATCATATGCTACAACTGTCAAAAGTTGGGACACTTTTGCTATGACTGTCCTCAAGGAAAATGGAAAAAAAAGTATCAAGCACATATGGCAGAGGAAGAGGAATCTCCTCCCTCAAAGAAAGCTTTAGTAGAAATTAAGAAATATGTACTTTAAGTTGAATACAGTTGATCTGAAGAAAAATAACAAATGGTGGAGTCCGTGGAGCCTCCCCACACGCAAAAAAAAAAGATAAGTATTCATGTTTATTTTTAGTATCTTGTTTACTTTAATACTTTATCATTACAAGTTAGATTTTTGTGAGAATGTTAATTAACCTCGTTTTATTTCAGTGTCTATGTAGACTTATCAAAGAAGAGGACAAAGAAAGAGATAAAATATTTATTTCAGGTATGATCACTCATGAGAGTGACAAAGGTATGTGTTTGGATATGATAGTAAGGGAAAATTTGTTAATTTCATAGCTAGAGTGAAAAAGAGTTCAAAAGTCTTATTCATGATTAGGGTTTCAGATGTGTACATGGTTGAACAAGTTTTCCTTAAGAAAATATGTGTACTACTCTGATAGAAATCATGATATAGTTTTATTTGATTACTTCTTATTGTTATTGACTAATTGGCTAAGTGACATATTTTAGAAAGCATATTGTAAGTAAGTTTACAGGTCTTGGAAGAAAGAACTTATGCCTTGACTTGCGAAAGTTAGACAACATGAGAAGGACTTATGATATGGTGACAATCAATAAAGACCAAACAATATCCAATATTTATATAGGAGCAGGAGGCTCCTAAAGATGCTGAACAAAAATGTTCAAGATGAAGAGAAAGATGGATACTAAAATATAGTTGATGATATGCAGGTAACTGCAGGTTGCTCCAGTACCATTCTTATATATGCAGAGGGATCAGGTTGATCCAATATGAAGTCAGAAAGAAACAAATGTTCAAACTCAAGAAGGTACCCTGGATATTACAAAAGATAACTTCAAGGATGATGATTAGAAGCTCTTAGTTTGGTGCAAGAGGGAGCTATGTCTCCGAGTTTGAAATGGAGGATCGTGATTTGGTACAATTAGGAAAGAAGATGGATGGTGCCCAACAGATGAGTAGCATGGTATTATACCATGGAAATATTTTGGACCACAAGAGATTTTTTCCAGATCCCATAGCTAGACCTTTGTAGAGAAGGAAGAGACATTCATAGAGAAGGAATGAGAAATCCCACAGGTAGACCTTCATAGAGAAGGAAAAGAGAAGAGACCTTCGTAGAGAAGGAGAATGAGAAATTTTCCAAGGTTGGCCTCTATCCAAGTGTTGAGTTTTGGATACTCTAGGGACATGCTAGAATACCCTCGTAGAGAGGGGTGTGACCACCTTCGTAGAGAGGAGTGTGTATGTTTATCCAAGGGGAAGCAGGTAGATAATCTCCTTTGGACAAGGATTGAGTAGCCTAGAACACAAACATTGACCATGTGGAATGGTTAGTTGGTTCTTGAGGTTTGTGTCGTGATCCTGCGTGGATCATGGAAAGTGAGACTAGTCTTTCCCAGGCTAGCATCTTAGCTTCTCTAGTTCATGTGGGATGACTAGGAGTGAAGCTATGGTAGTATTCCTCCCTAGTGGATGGGTGATATATATGAATACAAGAGAAGGGAGAACATAAAAGGAATGGAACAACTCATAGAATATCTTCTATGTGAAGATAAGAAAGAGTATCTTTTGCATGAAGATGAAAGAAAGAAAGAGTATCTTCTACATGAAGATAAAGAGAACAAAACTTCTTTAATATAGATTCACGGAGAACTAGTCAGTGATCGTGATGCCAGATGAGCAAGTGGATTATATTGATGCCTCATGTTATCCAGTTGATGTTGTTACCCAGTTGATGATATTGCCCAGTTGATGATGTTATCCAATGGATGCTATTACCTAGTTGATGATGTTATCCAGTTGATGATGTTACCCAATTGATGATATTGTTCAGTTGATGATGACATCTAGAGACCTGTCAAAAGATAAAGAATACCCTTCTTGTTAAGGGGGAGTGTTGAAATATTGTAACTGCAAAGATGAATCCCATTTTATGGATTGATCTATTAATCATTAGATGAATCCCATTTTATGGATTGATCATGTCGGACATTGTAATTGACCAAATCCCCTTTTGCGGATTGGTCAAACCCTAATTGTAATATGAAAATTAAGAAGTCACCCCCTAGGCAAATTAAAGTGGTTCTAACCACCCAGAAAGACAAGTTGGCCCTTCCAGTGAAGAGACACCTCCTTTCAATGCTTGCCAGTTTGTATAAATAAATGAAGCCAACCACTCATTTGTTCACTCACTCAACTCACTCATATAGTGCGCAAGTATTGGAGGAAGCTGCAGTTACCAGTTGCCGGAAGAAGGAAGAGAAAGAGGCGCATTGCTTGGAGAGGATATTCTCTAGTCTTTGATTATTTTCTGGTTTAGCATCATGGTAGTTTGTTTCTCGTAGAGAGAGAGTTATTTTGGTGTTGTACTTGGTTATTGAATCTATATTAAAGAAGTTTTGCTGGGTTTTCTTCCCCTTGAGGCTTTCCCAAGATAAATGCTTGTGCACTATGTGATTGTGTTTCTCTCTGTGATCTTATCTATGCTATGGTTATTTAGTAAATTAAAAAGAAACCTAATAATAGCTTAAAATTTAACACTATCACTATGAGATATACTGCTGTAAGCCTGTACCAATCAACCTGTAATCAACCTGTACTATAAACAGTTGCATCAACCATGCACCAACCTGTACCAAACAACCTGTAATCATATTGTACCATAAGCAAGTGCATCAACCATGCACCAACCTGTACTTCAACCCGTACTATCAATGAGTGCATCAACCATGCACCAAATATGTACAAATCATGCATCAAATACACATAAACTATGACTCATCAAGATGTACCAACATCATCAACTACATACCTCATGTATGTGCCAACTCATCAACTACTTGTCTCAACCATGTACCCAACATGTACCTCAACCAAAATCCCTCATCAATTTAATAATCCAAATATGATTTGTAACTCTGTAATAGACCTGGTGTATATGATCACATACCTGCAAACCTTTCTTAACATTAACAACAAGAGACAAGCATTTTCATCAAAATTTACTTTAGTCTCACATGACTAATTTTGGATTAGTCAACAATCCTAACTTGAAATAATCATAACTATGGGCCTGTAATGAATAAAGATATGAAAATAGTACACAATGTTCTTCAATGTCTTTTATGAAATTCCTCAGGTTTCAATACTTGGAACCTCTTAGAAAATGAGTTATAGCAAAAATGGCATACCTTGTTGAATTCTGGATTATTCTAGAGAGCGAACTTGTAGAGCGTGCATCGGACGAAATATTTGTTGTATGGATTTGAAAATGGTATAGAGAATACTATAGACTGTACTATAACCAATACTAAATTTGGATTTGTTATGAATAAGTTATGACATTTTTACTCGAAACACTTGTTTTAGACTAGTTTTAGGACTAGCCACAAACTCTATTTTCCACGACGTGTAAATACAAAAATACAACGACCCACAAGCTGGAATTTTTATTATAGCTACTTGGATATGTTTCCTCAATGACCTCCCAATTTCAAGGTCTGAATAATTTTAGAAAAAACTTTATTGCGAAAATGGTGAGATGACCTGTAAATAACATACCTTAGAAAGCATCATCGAAATAATTTATCCTCCCTTGAATTTTGACCTTCTTTACTTAACCTTCCCTTTGAAATTCGGCTTATATATCCTTTGGTTACCTTAGTCAGTTGTAGATATTCAATATTCTCAAGTGTGATTAAAATGAGAGACCCTTGCCTCTTATTTATACTTTTATGTAGCTTCCTCAAGGGGTTACCTTCTAACCATCTTAAACCACTTTCCTTATTTTAGGGCTAACCCACTTCTAACCACTTGTCCACTTAGTAATTTCTCCATTAAATATATTATTTAAATAAATCCTTTTGTATCCACTTTGACTTATATTACACTCATCACTTCACTTTATTATTTACCTTCTAAAATCTCTTAAACCACTTTTCTTATTTTAGGGCTAACCCACTTCTAACCACTTGTCCACTTAGTACTTTCCCCATTAACTTTATTAATTAAATAATTTCTTTTGTATCCACTTTGACTTATAGTACACTTATCACTTCACTTTATTATTTAAATAATTTCTTCTTTGCAACCACTTTGACTACTTTGACCTTTTGGGGATTCTATATGACTCATGAGGGTTCTCCAACTTCACATGGCCATAACTCTCTAACCATGAGGATTTATGTGACATTCCTGTTATTGGATAAATCCGTAGGTGCATACACTAACCGATCTCCCTAGATCCACCTGGATCTAGAACAAAGTAAGACAACACATGACTCTTTCCCTAGATTTTAACCATTGAATTAAATAGGAGGCAAGATCAAATGGCATACCTTATTATCGCTTCCTATGGTCTTTGTTGCTCCTGCTTCGCTCCAACGCTCTCGTACAGTCAAGACCAAGATAACACAAACCAACCAAAGTGAAGAAAGCACAATATATTCAACAGTTAATCTATGTATATGATCAAGGAATTATACAATAAAGTGGAAATAACTTTATGGGAAAGGGACATATTACTGTATCATATTAATGGAAAGTAAAGATTACAACCTGAGCCTTGATGTCGCAAACTTCCTTTCGATGGCCCTTGG
>ML824715.1:68457-103888 GCA_009831015.1 Picea engelmannii | reverse complement strand
TGATATCTGGCTTCTAGCTAGTGAGCCCAACATTGGGGGTTTTGAGGGTTTTGACTTAACAAACCCTAGAGGACGATTCGGTGGTGAAAGATTCCACCTAGCTTGTCCCAAGCTTGGTCTCAGAGATTAAATACTCTCCCACACCATTCTAGTTCGGTTCTACATCAGTGCAGGAGGGTTCTACACCAACCACATGCACAGGAAGGAGGAGGGGCGCACCATTGGGGGTTTAGAGCAAGGGGGGCGCACCATTCTTGAGGGAAGGTTCATTGTAGGATTTTGAGAGGGCTCTTAGACATTTGAGCATTTGGGTTTTACTTGCAGGGCCTTAGCCATGATTTCTAGTGCCTCTTGAGAGAGCTTTATGGTTCAGATTATTTCCTAGAGCAATGGGACGAATATGAGAGAAGGAAGGCATTTTTGAGACTCATATCTATTCAATTTGGAGGAGTTATCCATAGCATTTCGACCTGAGACTTTGGGAGGGGGATCCTATTACCCCGATCTATCATTTGGTCGAGTTTGGGCTCATTTGGAGGCCTCCTTCATTAGGGTCGAAATTGTAGGGTTTGGCAGTTTCAGGAGGGCACAACTCAATTGGAGGATTTAGCATTTGGAGCAGTTTCCCTTGGTATTTCGGTTTGAGATTTCAGAAGAGGTTTCCACTCATCCCGATCTACAGTTCGTCATATTCAACATAGCATTTGGAGGTCTTTGAAAGTAGGGCCGAAATTGTAGGGATTGACAGTTCCAGCAGGACGTGGCATCTTCCAGTGGGGGTTTGGCACTTCATACGGCCCAGATCTACCTTGGCATTGGTCTTCATCTCTTATCCAGCCTTTGGAGGCTTATAGTATCTTCCTGGAGCATTTTGTAGTAGCTCTATTGTCTATCTTCTTAGCCATCTGTTGAGCATTCCAGATCGGCATCTTCATTGTAGCGGGTTTCTCTATTTCATGAATAAAAGCAAATTTGAGATGTTTTGGCTTGTCTATCATATTACATATGGTTGAGGTATGTTCCATGGTTATATATTCTTGTTTATTGTTGAAATACACATATATAACACATCAGTAAACCCTAAGGCCGAAATCAAGAGGCCATCCTGCAAGTAAACACATCTAAACAAGTAGATCAGCAAAGTGTTTGAGGAAATACCACAACCAGAAAAGTTTTTAAAGACACCAAAATCGTGATGATCCTGGCATAATGGTTTGGGATCATTACAGTGGTATCAGAGCTTAGATTCCTGCCAACCAGTGGGGATTATCATATGCATACATAACCACAAGGACAGATGGATAGGATATGCCTTGAGATATCATGATTGGAGATAATTTATCACAGCCTTAGCGAGGAAACTAAGACTATAATAACCTTTCCTCAGTATCTAGACTTCAGAAATCCTAGTTGGAGTGAAGATGATATTTTACATGGGATCATTTTAGTGGATAAAAAGAGAAAATAAACAGCTAGATGGTGGGAAGAACAGAGAAACCCCATGCCCATTAGGAGCACACAACCTTGCCACTATTGCGAGGGGTCGTGGGAACCAGATCATAGGTGTAGGGGTAAGGATCAGAAGCACACTATTAAGGCACACTATGACAGTGATGATGAGATGTGTGAGGATGGAGCGATAGATGATGATTTGGGATAGTCTGATGATGATAGTGACTCTTGCACAGAGGCTAGTGATAGTGACTCTTTTACAGAGGATGATGCTACTAGCACGCTTGAGGAGGAGGATGACCCTTGTGTAGTGGATAAGCAGTTGGATGGACATGACGATAGCATCAGTGTCTCAGTAGACATATCACATACCATTGATGACCTTACACCTCAGCAGAGTGGTGACACTAGTAAGGATTCACACATGTTAGCACATAGAGATGATGAGCTTCCTATGATGGTCGTGACACATATGTCATCCTTCCAGATACCCTTTATAGCCATGTCACGTGAGGAGGTCAGTGGCATGTCAGATAGGGTTGATGATCCTTGTGTGAGGGATGCACACCACAGACATGTAGATCCACCAATCCAGGAGGAGATACAGGGAGTACATATAAGGGACCTTACACATACAAATCAACCTGAGGAGATTGAGTCACAGCTATTGGAGACTCCATTAGTTGAGCAGATTGTAGAGGCTGACAGTTGATGGAGCACTTACTTCCAGGATCGACCTGCATTGATGAGGATGCACTCTTTGGTAGTCAGGATGACCATAGCACGTGTTTGGATACATCTCTATGGGATCCAGGCGCAGATGATAGTAGCAGGTTGAGTGCACAGGAGGATACAACTACTCATACAAGATACAATGTGATTCAGGGGGAGATAACACCTAGTGATGGGGTGCAGTGGAATACAGGAGTACCCAACGACACAATAGACAATGGACAGTCCAACACGTTATCTTATGCAGAGGGTGTTTTTGGGGATTCCAGAGTTGACACTAACAGGACCGACACTAGCAGTGAGGGGTATGAGGTGGCACCTCAGCATGACTATGATCATGAGTCACACCACTTAGCAAGACAATTGAGAGTTAGTGAGGTTATGATCATGACAACCACTTGACGTTTTGATGACACACATGCATTGGTGGTTGATTACTGCTGGAAGGCATCGATGGCACATGGTATTGCAGATGATGGATTGGCCATGGATGACCTTCATGCCCTCAAAGAGAGAGTATCTATGATGAGGACTGATTACCAGCAGTTGTTGACTGACAAGGACTACCTATTGAGGATTGGTGAGATGTATCATGAGGCTTTGAGGGAGCAGGAGTTGGAGATGGACCAACTCACTCAAGAGTTGGAGAGCACTCGAGGATTCTTGAGAGGCACAGAGATAGCCCTTCAAGAATCAGAGTCTAGGTTAGATGAGTCTCTTGAGGAGATTCGTTAGAGATCCACTTCATCTGTCTTAGTGGACACTTAGATGTATCAGTCAGTCACGTTGATAGAGGATGTTGGTGATCTAGTAGAGGAGCACCAGTTGATGGAGGACACTTCCATTTGTGTTCCAAGAGAGGTTGACCTCCATGTAGAGGTCGATCTAGCAGTATGCCTAGAATCTATGATGCAACATGAGTCTACGGGAGACGACATGAGTATGCCGGAGCATACAGTGATTAGTGATAGCTCACAAGTACATGCCGAGATGTATGGTGGGATTCAGAGGGGTGTATTACCTTGCAGGGAGGAGGCACACTTAGGGGATCATGCAGATGGCACTCCTTTACAGCAACACATAGTTATGAGACCTCACTTTCACCATTTCAACAGTTGCATGGGAGATGAGAGATGGAGGTTGGTTGACCAACAGTCAAAGGAGTTACTTCCGGTTGTACTGGATGATTGGGATTTGGTGATGACCACAGGAGAGTATTTATCATGGATACTGATGGAAGAGCTTCTAGTCGAATCCTTGGGATTGACCAAAGCATGTGACACCTCCTAGTCCTACATTCAGCTGTAGATGTTTATGTTAGCCTGTCCTGACACTTTTATCATAGACAACAGAATGAGGAGGGATAGGCCGTGGCTGGGGGCATGGAGAGTGAGTAGGCCAAGACCACCTGACATGAGTACTTTTACAACATACAACAGGTCAGAGGTGGATCGTGTTAGGTAGACAATTGAAACTTGGTGCATGATAGTAAGCATCATAAACCAGGTGACGACAGATGAGCACAGAGGGCTTCCAACAGTGATCAGTTTGACACAGGAGCAGCCAACGGAGACTGGAGGTGATAAACTTCCAATTTTTCCATGGGATCCGGGCGTTCATTTGGCTAGCAGGATGTCTTACTACAGAGTGACCCAGGTTGCACCAGAAAGACACATATGCCACCATGGGTTGGTTTGGAGTGGGCCTACAGAGATTTGTCCGATAGAGCGAGGCATCTTTTCACTCTTGGTCATCATGATCGGACATGGAGATGGGTGAACATGTACTTCCTCTATAGAGATGTATTTACATATACAGTTTTGGGACAGCAAGTCCGACGGTCACAGGTATTTTAGCTTGAGGATCCAGGAGAGGAGGGTCCAGTATATATGCAGGGGGTGGACAATTGTGGTTAGAGTAGTGCAGGGCCAACATGGTGATCTTCGACATAGATTAGCATGGGATCCAGGGATTGCAGGATGGAGCATTTCACTGACTAACAGGGGAGAGTGGACCGTTGCAAGGGAAAGTTACTCTAACTTCCCATTTAGCTTCAGTGTTAAGAGGAGCACATCGCTTGCGGGTGTCTCACAGAGGTCATGTAGCACCTCATTCGGGTATCAGCATGAGCAGTTGATGGAGGCCATATGGATCTTGGTAGAGACTTGGAGGATGGATTCATTCCGAGATGAGTCCATGTGTCATATGCAGGAGACTCCCAGAGTTGGTGTATTTCAGGGTTATGCTTCCCAGGGGCTAGTCGTTCATGACTTGATATGGGACCCAGGGAGCAGAGTGTATGAGTGTTCATATTTGGATGGGTTCTACTATGTATCCCATAGGTGGACATGGTATCCTGATATTTTATTTGAGGGGATTTGGTTATTGCTCGAGGACAAGCAATTTTCTAGCAGGGAGGACTGTAATGTCCCCACTTTGGGACATCATCACAGTCCAAAGGCTTATGATGACCAAAGTAGCCAGATGGATGTTATAGCGAGTATAAGGGTTATTGAGAGGACAAGGTGAGACAAAAAGTATAAAGGAAAGGCAAGGGCCTCTACTGATTCATTCATGTATGATCATATTTTGATATCTAGCTTCTAGCTAGTGAGCCCAACATTGGGGGTTTTGAGGGTTTTGACTTAACAAACCCTAGAGGACGATTCGGTGGTGAAAGATTCCACCTAGCTTGTCCCAAGATTGGTCTCGGAGATGAAATACTCTCCCACACCATTCTAGTTCGGTTCTACATCAGTGCAGGAGGGTTCTACACCAACCACATGCATAGGAAGGAGGAGGGGCGCACCATTGGGGGTTTCCAGCAAGGGGGGCACACCATTCTCGAGGGAAGGTTCGTTGTATGAGTTTGAGAGGGCTCTTGGAAATTTGAGAATTTGGGTTTTACTTGCAGGGCCTTAGCCATGATTTCTAGTGCCTCTTGAGAGAGCTTTATGGTTCAGATTATTTCCTAGAGCAGTGGGACAAATTGGAGAGAAGGAAGGCATTTTTGAGATTCATATCTATTCAATTTGGAGAGTTATCCATAACATTTCGGCCTGAGACTTTAGGAGGGGAATCCTATCACCATGATCTATCATTTGGTCGAGTTTGGGCTTATTTGGAGGCCTCCTTCATCATGGACGAAATTGTAGGGTTTGGCAATTTCAGGAGGGCGCAACTCAATTGGAGGATTTAGCATTTGGAGGAGTTTCCCTTGGTATTTCGGTTTGATATTTCAGGAGAGGTTTCCACTCATCCCGATCTACAGTTGGGCATCTTCAGCATAGCATTTGGAGGTCTTTGAAAGTAGGGCTGAAATTGTAGGGATTGACAGTTCCAGCAAGACGTGGCATCTTCCAGTGGGGTTTTGGCACTTCATACGACCCAAATCTACCTTAGCATTGGTCTTCATCTCTTATCCAGCCTTTGGGGGCTTATAGTATCTTCCTGGAGCATTTTGTAGCAACTCTATTTTCTATCTTCTTTGCCATCTATTGAGCATTCCAGATCAACATCTTCATTGTAGCAAGTTTCTCTATTTCATGAATAAAAGCAGATTTGAGATGTTTTGACTTGTCTATCATATTGCATATGGTTGAGGTATGTTCCATGGTTATATCTTTTTGTTTATTGCTGAAATACACATATATAACACATCAGTAAACCCTAAGGCCGAAATCAAGAGGCCATCCTGCAAGTAAGCACATGTAAACAAGTAGATCAACAAACTGTTTGACGATCTAGCAGTTTTAGGAGGGCACAACTCAATTGGAGGATTTAGCATTTGGAGGAGTTTCCCTTGGTATTTCGGTTTGAGATTTCAGGAGAGGTTTCCACTCATCCCGATCTACAGTTCGGCATCTTCAGCGTAGCATTTTGAGGTCTTTGAAAGTAGGGCCGAAATTATAGGGATTGACAGTTCCAGCAGGACGTGGCATATTACAGTGGGGTTTTGGCACTTCATACGACCCAGATCTACCTTGGCATTGGTCTTCATCTCTTATCCAACCTTTGGAGGCTTATAGTATCTTCCTGGAGCATCTTGTAGCAACTCTATTGTCTATCTTCTTAGCCATCTATTGAGCATTCCAGATCAGCATCTTCATTGTAGCAGGTTTCTCTATTTCATGAATAAAAGCAAATTTGAGATGTTTTGGCTTGTCTATCATATTGCATATGGCTGAGGTATGTTCCATGGTTATATCTTCTTGTTTATTGTTGAAATACACATATATAACACATCAATTAACCCTAAGGCCGAAATCAAGAGGCCATCCTGCAAGTAAACAAATCTAAACAAGTAGATCAACAAAGTGCTTGACGAAATACCACAACCAAAAAAGTTTTTAAAGACACCAAAACCGTGATGATCCTGGCATAATGGTTTGGGATCATTACATAGTCAGGGGCCGAGTCTAGAATTTTAGTTTGGTCAAATCAAAATAGATGTTTAGAATTAAAGGAATGTTCAACGATGGCTGATTTGGAGGTTTTTTTGTGGGTCGTATCTTTGAGACGGGTTTTAAAGGATCTCCCAGTTTGGCCTAAGTAATATTTTCCACATGAGCAAGGGATTTGGTAAACTCCTAGGCCTAGCATCGGATCAACTTTGTCTTTGGTAGTTCCAAAGAGTTGTTTAAGGGGTTTGTAACGTTTGAACAAAGTTTTTATATTATTTTTGGATAAGGGTTTTGAGATCAAATCAGTGGTCCCGTGGATGTAGGGTAGGGAGATGAAAGCACTAGGAGGGGAGGAGGGAGATCCTTCAAAACCCGTCTCAAAGAACATATAGCTAATACGACCCACAACCAAACCTCCAAATTAGCCATCGCCAAACATTCCTTTAATTCTAAACATCTCTTTTGCTTTGACCAAACTAAAATTCTAGCCTCAACCCCTCACTACTCCACTCGACTTATTCGAGAAGCTCTTGAAATAGAAAAACATCCTAATAATTTTAACCGCAAAGATGGCTACAAACTTAGCCAATCTTGGAAACCCACCATTCACCACCTTGATCGATAGACTTCCTTTATATAGATTATCGAATCCTCTCATGTTCTTTCTCCATTCACCCTCCCCCCCCTGCCTTATTCTTTATAACTCCTCTCTCTTCAATTTATCTAAGTTTTTACATATTTACATTTTTTCAGTGCCTTTATTATCGTCATCATTTCATTAACTTCATATATTTTTATTCTAATATTTTCGTAATTTCCTTTCTTAATTTGACTAATTCAAACTCAATGAGCTTTCTAATGGTCTCTTCCTTCTTAGCTTTCTCTTCAAGTAAAATCCTTCTCTTCTCTCTAGTTACCCATGGCTTATACTCTAGATCTCTTTTATTCCTTTCTTTCATTTACATACCCTTTATTATTTTATATGGTATTAATATATCTTAGTACATTATCATGGCCTTCCCCTTTCTATTCATTAATGTCATTATCGGTTCTTTCACAATATTATATATTATAATACTATATATAATAATATTATCATTCTCCTCCTTAAATTGTACTTTTCCAGCTTGTATTTAACACCTTAATTTCAATATTAATAAAGAGATTTCTCTCATTTTCCCTCTTACCATTTTTCACATTTTCTTTAATTCTTAACTTCTAGTATAATACTACCCTTCCAACCGATTCAATATTAACTTAACTTCCTTTATCCAATCTTGACTAGTCCACTTTATTATTTCTAACTATCTCACCTTTTTTTACTTATCTAAATAAAAAAAAAATCTTAATCCTAAGTCATCTTTTACATTTATTTCATATCCGCCCTCTTATTATTTTGTCATTCTCACGACTATCTTAATATCTTATTATTTTTTCATCTTTTTATTCTTTATCTCAACGATCATTTTTTACTTTATTAATTAATCCCTTACCTAACTCCTCAACGATCACTTTCTTTTCCATTTCATTAAATACAAATCCTCGACACTGGTTTCTTACTTCAGAGCTTTTTGTTGTCCCTGATGATGGGTGGAGTGTCCACTCGAAACGTTGGACGTTTTGAAATCTATGTACACAGTGCTTATCAAGAAATTCAATTTACAGTATGTCTTGCTGTGAAAACTTGCACTCTTAAATTATATTATTCAAAATGTTTTTTTTTAATCGTAAAGGGGGTTAAACTTTATAGTTGTATTCAAGCAAACGTCTATAAACCCCATATTAGTATCACTAGCTCGTAAGTTAGTACATACAAAAAAACTTATGACTAAAGAAGGGTTTTCATTCTTGGGGGTGTCAACCCTTCTAGCTTTATCATAACAGGTCAAAGGTTTTGACGAGAATTAAACCTAAGTGGGGAGAGTGTGAAACCTACCTCCCAACCATTTTGGCTACTACATCGAAACTATATATTATTCAAAATGATTATTATGAGTATACATGTATTTGAGTTAGTCAAGTGGAGTTGGTGATATTTTTTTATTGTGGTTTAATTCTTCTTAATATTATGTTTTAATTAGCCCTTTTACAAAGAGAGACCATTGTCGCTAATATAAGTAGGCGAGGTATGGTGATGGAACAAGTTCTTGGCCTCAGGAACTGCCCCTTGTTGGTCAAGGTTGACTCATTTGATGCTCTTTCTTTTGTTAACCCTATTATTCAAGCTCCAAAGGCTCAAGTGTAAGGCCTCCGCCTGTTGATGGCAGTAGGTGCACTTCCTATGTGGGCACATAGGGTTTCCACGTAAGGTTATAATGCTAGACGTTCACTGCTTGATCAATGGATGGAGTAGTGAACCATTCCATGTTTCTTTTATACAAGATGAGACACCTTGGGTGCATTATTTGTAGCGCAAACCCAAGCAGTTGAACATCCTTTAGCCATTAGAATAATCTTCGGGTGCACTTGGACACACTTAGGTGCACTTGTCAAGTACAATTGGGTGCACTTGTCGTGCACAATTGGGTGTACTTGTTTGACATGGACAACCGGTGAACAAGGAAGTGAAGGAAGTAAAGTTGATAGATGACACTTAGGTTGTAACGTACCCAACCACCAGTAGGTTGGCCACGCTACTTCAAATCGCACTTCAAGAATTGATTTCGAATTCTGATAGAAATTAATTAATAAAGAAGCATGAAAGAAATGCAATAATCGTACATGCAATAATCAAGATTCATGCTAGACTTAAAAAGAATGTTTAACTATGCCATGCACAACAATAACTAGCAGGAAAGCACATTAAAAATACACATCTCAGAGATAATAAATAATACACAACAGAACTAAATATACAAGCAGAGAAACACATGACAGAGAGCACTTATATTTAATAAAACCAATCACCAAATGGTTACAAACCAAGGACGTTCCACCCAACCTTAAACGTTGTTGTTCAAAGTCTCAACAACGGGTCACTCTTGATTCAGGGCTACGAATCCACAAGGACGAGTTCTAGAGAAACACTCAACTTCCCAAACCAGTCAGCCCTCAAGCTCTCATAGGTTTCTCAACACACAGTAATCCAAAGTACACCAACTCTCTTCTCTCTAGTCTGCACCACCCAAAGACAATGAACCCCCTTCACTACCACACAGTCTCTCAGGTTGTCCACTTCTTTCCAGAGCTCCAGTGCATCTGGTCAAGAATCTCCATGTTGGGACTCTTAGGATTCACAACTGTGAACAAGGTTTAACGCATGTCAATGAATCTCATGCATACATGCACTAATTTATGGTTGGAATACACCAGTAATTACTACAACCAACAAAACAATGGAATATTTCCTCATCAATTTGTCCCCATGTCCCAACCAAGAATAAGAATGAATGAAAGAAAGAGTGAAAGAGTGTATGGAGAAGAACCCGAGAACAACGAACAATAGGTGTTTATATAATTACATGAAATCAAGAACCACATGGCCTTCCCCCCAAGAAGCTCTTGTAACCACTTTTCTCAATTAAAACCAAGATGGATAAATAAAATATAATAAAAATACTTGGCCCCTTTAGCCCCCTCTCTCGTGGAATCATAGTCCCCTATAACTCTTGTCCTTGTCCATCTTGCAGCCAACGATGTATTTTACTATTTGCAATGATCAAAGTATTACATTTCCTAGGAACTTCGACCTATTTTAATTGTTCAAACACTCCATCCTTTCATCAAATAAACATAATACATTATTAATATGGGGACTCAAAATCAAGGTATTACATTCCCCTCCACCTAATTTTGGCACTATCCTCGGTGCATATACAAAACAAAAATCAAAATTTCAAAATTCTTCAAAATGTTGTGGGTACTTTGCACGCATGCCATATTCATGCTCTCAAGTAGCATCTTCATAACCATAGCAAGTCCACTGAACTTTTACCAATTTTATGACTTGATTCTGGAGCATTTTGACTTTTATGTTCAATATGCACATCGACTGGACCTAAAAGTCTCCTTTTGGATTCACCTTAATCAAATTCCAATCAATAACATGGTTAGGATGATGTACATATTTTTTTCAACAAAGAGACATGAAATACACTATTCACATTCATGGAAGCAGGCAATGCAAGCATGTATGCAACTAGCCCTATTATGTCCAATATCTCAAATCGACCACTTAATCTGGTTGCTAGCTTTGTACAGTTTTCCAATTTCAATGAGCTCTTCTTGAGCTTCACTTTTAAAATCACGTTCTCTCCCACTTTAAATTCTCTAGTTACCATGTTCTTATTTACATAACTCTTATGTCTATCTTGTGTTTCCTTCAAATTCTGCTTAATTTTAACCATTTGGTCTTCCATATCCTTGAGCAATTTTTATCCAAGTACTACTTTATCTGATGGGTTGTCCCAACTTACTGGAGTATTGCATTTCCTACCATACAAAGCTTCAAATGGGATCATCTTCAATGAAGCTTGATACCCATTATTATAGGCAAAATTCAACCAAATGCAATTAATCCTCTCACTTAGATGGCTTAACCATCATATACATTCTCAACATGTCCTCAATCACTTGGTTTTCTCTCTCTGTCTATCCATCTGACTGTGGATGGTGTGATGTACTAAAGTTCCGATTTGTACCAAATCCTTTAAATAATCCCCTTCGGAAATTTGAAGTAAACTTAGTATCTCTATCTAAGACGATTGCCTTAGCTATCCCATGCAACCTAGAAATTTCCCTCATGTAAATTTCTACAATAATAGTTGTTGTATGAGTCATTTTTACAAGAACAAAAGGAGCATCCTTAGTCAATTTATCAACCACTACCATTATTGAATCATGTTGCCTTGTTGTCCTGGGAAACTTAGTTATAAAATAAATGGTTACTACTTCTCACTTCTTCTCTGGAATTCGTAATGGTTGTAGCAAACCCATTGGGTGTCTATGCTCAACTTTTACTCTCTGACATTCCATACATCTAGAAATGTACTCAATAACATCCTTTTTCATTCCTGGCCAAAGAATTAGATTCTTACTACTGCAAGTGTTTTATGGTAACTGAGATGTCTGACATATGGAACATTATGCATTTCTTTTAATACCAAATTCCTAAGTTATCCGGAACTAGGAACATAAATTCTATTTGTATGCATAAGTAATCCATGTTCCTTAATCTCATACTCTTTAATTTTTTGTTGTACATTTTCTTGTTGGAAACTTTCGTTTACCTATAGGTAATGTTGGTCTGTAACAACAACATCCAAAAATTTGCTTTTCAAATCTAACTGATGCATACTAATAGTTGTAACATGCATGAGATGCATCCTTATGCTGAATGCATCAACAACTTTATTTTCTTTTCGCTTGATATGCTTGATGCCAAAGTCACACTCACTTAAAAATTACAACCATCTTATTTGTCTGGCATTCAAAGTTTGCTATTCAAAAAGATATTTCAGACCACTGTGGTATGTCCTTAGTTCAAATCTCTTTCCCATGAGATAATGTCTCGATATCTTCAATGCATGAATTATGACAGCAAGCTCCAAATCATGTGTGGCATAATTCCTCTCATGTTATTTAAGCTTTGTGGACTCATAACTAATGACATGTCCATTTTGAGTGAGGACTCCACCAAGTCCTTCCTTGCATGCATCTGTAATACCACAAAATTCTCATTTGGTTCAACAATCTCCTAAATAGGTGCACTAGTAAGTAATTCTTTTAGGAAATTAAAGTTATCTTCACACTTTGTTGTCTATTCAAATTTAATTCCCTTCTTTTGTAAAGAAGTGATGGGATGAGCAATTTTAGAAAATCCTTCTATAAATATCTTGTAGTATCTAGCTAATCCCATAAAAGATCTAACTTCTGGAATATTCATTGGTGTTGGCCATCCTCTAATGGCTTCAACCTTCTTTGGGTCTACTGCTATACCTTCTTTTGAAATAACGTGCCCCAAATAATGGATTTGTTATTGGTAAAAAGAACACTCACTAAGCTTGGAATACAATTGATGTTCCCTTAATACTTGCAACAAGAACCTCAAGTGTTGTTCATGGTCCTCCTCAGACTTAGAATAAATAAGTATGTCATCCAGGAACTCAATGACAAACTTATCCAGATAATTTCTGAATATGTCATTCATTAAGAACATAAACACAATTGGTGCATTGGTTAGTCCAAATGGCACCACTACAAATTCATAATGCCCATACCTTATTCTAAAGGCTATCTTATTCATGTCTTCTTCCTTGATTCTTACCCAGTGGTATCCTAATCTCAAGTTTGTCTTTGAAAATACCTTTTCCCTGCTTAGCTGGTCAAAGAGGTCATCAATTATGGGTACATGGTATTTGTTCTTCACATTGGTTTTATTCAGTTGTCTAAAGTCAATACACATCCTCAATGTTCCATCCTTGTTTTTGATAAAGCGTATTGGTGCCCCCCAAGGTGAAACACTTGGGTGTATGTACCCTTTCTTCAACGATTCTTCCAGTTTCATTTGTACTTCCTTTAATTCTAGTGTACTCATTGTGTAAGGTGTTCTTGATACTAGGGCAACTTTTGGTACTAACTCAATAGAGAAATATATTTCCCTCTTTGGTGGCAATCCTGGTATTTCTTGGAATACATTTTCAAACTCTTGCAATACTGAAAAGCTTCAAGGCTTGGCCCTTTTGTTTTTTTTGGCTCCTACATACGAGTGGCATACAATCGACATCCTTTCTTGAAACATCTCTTCAGTTGTAAGGCTGAAATTTCCCTTATAGAAATGGGTCTTGGAATTCCTTTCACAATGTTTTGTTTTCCTTCTTCATCAAGACACATAAATGTCTTATTATGACAATCTATGACAACATGATGTTGGTCCAATCAATCCATTCCGACTAGGATATCATAAGATTCCAATGGTATCATATTTAGGTTAACATTAGTACTCACTCCATTAAGATTTATTGGACAACCTCTAACAGTCTCATTGATCCTTCTTTTAGTTCCAGTGGCTACTTGAACCAAACTTTACTTTTCAAGCGTAATTTTCTCCAAATGAAATGTGTCCACTATTTTAGGATCAATGTAACAATGGCTTGCTCCTGAATCAATTAAAATAACAACAAGATGATTAATGATCGTACCTTCCACTGCAATCATTTGGGATTGATGTTTCGCTTGCCGATATTCTAAGGTTGCATATATTCTTGGAATACTTATGCCCATGTATTCTACTATTGTATCCTCTTGGATGTAGTGCATGGTCTTCATTTTGTCTTCTCTGTGAAGACAATCCTTGTACATGCGATCTTCTTTGCATCCCCAACAATTGATTGGTGGTCTTCTCCTTTTTTCCAAGGAGTTTTCTCTCTTGGATTCATTCTTAGCAGACTGATCTTGCTGATTTTTATTAGGGATGTTTCTATTGAAAGGAGGTTTGAGTCCCTTCCTCCTCTAATCAAATTTCTCCTTCTTCTTATCCTTCCAGGATTTCTGCAAAGATTATTTTCCCTTTCCTTGCTCATACATGTAATTATCCTTTCTAATGGTCTAAGTCAAAGTCCTAGGCTCATCATATTGAATCTTCTCTTTATAAAAGGATGGCAGTCCACTCAAAAACTTTGTATCTTCATCTTCTCATCCTTGATAAACCCCACATACTTCACTAATCCCAAGAACTTATTTTCATATTTTTTCATGGTCATGCTTCCCAACCCGAGTTCAAAGAACTATTTCATCTTCTTGTCATAAAAGTGCTTTGAAAGGTACTCCTTCTGAAAATATATCTTGAATTGCTTTCAAGTGATCTTGCTCTCATTAATGTGTTCAACTTGCTTCAGCTGATCCCACCACATAACAAATTTTCCATGCAAATGATATGTGGAAATTATGGCTTATAGGTTAGATGAGTAATTGTGCAATTGAAAATACTTACTAATTCCAAGCAACCATGCTTTACTATATTCTTCCATTTCTCTTTCACTATCAAAGGATGGTGGCCTAAGCTTCCTTAACTCTCCTTGCAAACTGTCTAATTCATGTCTTCAGATGCAAACAAGAGACACTTCTGGACTACTTATGGAGTCTTCATATGCATAAAATTTTCTTGAATAATCATTTCTTTTGTAGTTATCTCTTCTTTCACAATGTATGTCTTCTTCCTCCTATCTTGAGTTTGATCCATTCTTTGCTTACCTCTGCAATTGATTTAGACTTTGCATCATTTGAGAATTTATTTGGTTTTGTTCTCTCATCGTCTTCTTTGTAACTCCACACTTCTATTATCAAGCTTCTCATTGTCTCTATTAGTGTTTCTTGCTCCCCTCTTCTCCCGTGCCCATTTGATTATGTCTCTACATTACCAATACTGATATTTTGACCTCTGGTTCTCTCTCGCGATTGAAGGCTCTCTATCCTTCATCCATGTCCAAAATATGCATTCTTATATTGAACTAATATGTTTATATCCCCTAATTCTGCAAAATGTATAAGAAACATTTTTTGTTAGAATTATGCATATTATAAAAAATTGTCAATTGATCTTACATGTCCTTTTCTGTTCAACTCATGAAGAATTATATCATAATTCTCCAAATTATAACAATTCTAGGTTATTCTCCTCTAAAGAAAATTTCCAATGACTATACTTATGCTTCATTCTGATCTCTAAGTTGAAAGTTATGGCTTCTTGAAAAAACCATTTTCACTCCATTTATACACTTTCTCGACTAATGTAATTTTATTGAAAGGCCAACTTTTGTCAACTGCAGAAGAAAATATGTTAGGAAATAGAGAAATTTTTGTAGGAGACATAGATAACAATAATGACAAGGAATTATAAAATACTCTCATATTTTCAATTTGATGCTCCAGTAAAAAACTGCAGCAATATGGAAATGACAAGTTTGTCATTTTTCACCCAATTTTCCAAACTTAATTTTTTTAGCAAAACTAGTTATTTCTCAATCTGTGCATTTCTGGAAAAATTTCTCTAAACCAAATTTGTTTGTCTTAATGAGTATATAAAATGTCAAGTAACTAAAATTTTCCAGTTTTGAGATCTAGGGGCACTTTTCCTACTCTGAAAATCTAAAAAATCCCCAAAAAGTGCCCTATAACAGTAGATTTTGGCCTATTTTAGCGTCCACATTCTAATCCCCATAAGATTTATTCAATTACTTCATGGTTTATTTCCATGTTTGCGTTCTAGACTCTCTCCAAGAATTTTAGCTTAATCTGAATATTTGCCGATGATCTGGACCCATATCTTTAAAAACCACTATTTTGCAATTTCTGACAAATCCAAGAAGAAATGAGCAATGGCCCTCTCTAGTACTTTTGTAGATTGCCTCTCTGCAATCAAAACCTAGAAATTTCATCTCAATCTGACTTAATATGCTCCAGTTACGCCCAAAATAAAAATAAAAATGTTTCTAGACTTTGCTCTTTTTTTTTCTTAAACTGATGGACAATCTTGCCTATGTGCCAATATGTATCGTCGATCTCAAATAGGAAGAAATCTGGACCGTTGATCTACTCTCTATCGATGATCGACGATTTCTTTTGTAAACCAAAATTTTCCACCGATCGCCTTGACGCCTGATCATCGACCATGGACCATCGACCGTTTTTCTTCGGAAACCAAAAGTTTCCCATGAATCTCACCGATCCTGATCATCAACCATCAAATAATTCCTTTGACGAATAACTTAGTTACAATTTCGTTGGACCCCAAACATTGACTGTCAACCATCTCTTGTTCGACGTGGCAACTATGTTGAAATGGCATGACATGTAGATGATGACATGGCATGACACATCATCCTGAGGCATCAACTCGGATGACGTGGCATAACACATGGATGTTGGCGTCGCATGACACATCATCACCCTCTTTTCTCCATCAACCATAGACAATGTCTCTTGGAAGAAATTTTGAACTTCACACTAAATTTTTCGACCCCAGACTATGGCCATTGGTGATCGAATATTTCCTTTGGATGCATGAAACTTTCACCAAATTTCGTCTATCCTCGATCATTGGTCATCAAAAATCAAATATTTCTTTTGGTAACCAACTCTTTGCCAAAAAATTTCGAACCTCGACCATCGACCATCAACCATCAACAATCAACAATCAAAGATGTCTTTTGGTCGAACCAACTCTTCCACAAAAATTTTCGATCCCTGACCATCGGCGATCAGAGATGTATTTTGGACACATGAACTCCTCGTCAAAACCTATCGATCCCCAACCATCGACCATTAACGATTTCCGTTGATGAACTTCAACACTTCACCAAAACTTGTCGATCCCTGACCATTGACCATTGACGACCGAAGATGTTTTTTGGTTGAACCAACTCTTAGCCAAAACATGTTGATGGGTGTTCTATATGCACTAAATCCCTCAATTAAATTGTCAACCCAGGGTAAGTAAACTTAGAGTTGTAGCACTATATGTGCCAAGGCAGAAAAGATAGAGGAAGTATGATCTAACTAAGGATATGGTATAACTAAGGGTTAATCTACTTAAGCAAAGACTATCAATGAGCAAACCCTATTAAAGAACTTGAACTATTTACCCTAAACAACTTTTAAACAATGGATCAATGGATTGTTCCTAAAGAAGCATATCAAAACCCTACTTTGAACAAGTTAACCTATTTAATTTGATGAGCAACAATAAGTAATCTATTCAATTTAATGAGCAACACCAACAACAAGTTAATCTATTCAATCTAATGAGCATGAGCAAGTAAGCAAGTAAGCAATCAAACAACTAACCTAGTAAAACTTATTCAATAAGTAAACTAATCAAACTATTCAGCAAGTAAACTTTATTCTTAAGATAAAACTCATAATCATTTATACTCTACAAAGGGAAATCTTAACCTACCCAATCAAAAGAATCATGGCAGTATTCAAAGATTAATAAAAAACTATTCTTAATCTACAATAACAAGAAATTTCAAAGATGATGATTATGTCTTCGCTGCCTAATAACATCACGATGGCATCTAACGATTAGTGATATCTCAAGAGGAATGAATTCAATATTGACTTCTATGGAGAAATGAAAAGTATGAATCAAGCAATCTAACGAAAGCTTAGCCATCATAGAAGAAATATTAACTATCCTAAAAATCCATGTGATCTCTCAATTTCATGCATCAATCATCGATGATAAGAAAACACTATTATACTTAATTCAAATGCACTCTTATGCTAACTCAAGTAAATTCACAAGGCTATAAACTTATTATTAAAAACCTAATTCAAATCCAAACTTCTGATTAAAATCATAACTCGAATATAAAATTGAGATTTCATAAATTAACCTAAGCTTAATTCTATCATTAAAAACTCAGATTACAAACTAGAATGCTTGTAAAAACATAATCCAAAACCTACTTATATTCTAGCACACTAAGACAAGATTGATAATCAAAATGGATTCATAAAAGTATAACTAAACTGAGAATTAAATCAATTAACAAAACTCACAAATGTTAATCCATCGAAGCTTGCAAAAGAAACTTTGTATTAAACCAATACTTTGTTTTAAAGACTACTATGTTTCAACTTGCAAAAATCAATTTAACTTTTAACACAAAAACAAAGTTAATAGCATGCAAGCCATTCACTAATAAATAAAAGACACATCATAATAGATAGCTATCTCCTACAAGCAACCTGCAAAAGGGAAGTTAAACAATTAAATGATGAACATCAAACACAACATTTAAAATGACAAAACATATATAACGGGGAAATGAAGTAAATGATAACTACACAACTGAAATATGCAATATCTAAGTAATCACCCAGACCACTGGTGGGCCACCCAGCAGGTCGTGGATACTCCTTAACAACAAATCACAAGCTTAATCAACACAATTTTGTCATTAAATTAAAAAAATGCAGTCTTAACACAAGTTTGCAGAAATGTCTGAGTTACACAATGAAATGTATTCTAACAATTCTTGCCTTTGGTCTGGCCACTACTGGTGGTATTTATAATGATTACAATTCGAGAGGTCGACCACTGGAAGGGTCAACCTCCTCTAAAAATGGTAAATCCCATTAAATACGCTCTAACAACCTTTAGCTTCTAGAAATTGAACAAGCCACTCAACGATTAGCATAACTGCTTAATCTGAGATTTCAAGAGCTCAGTAGCTGGAGGCCACGAGGGGGAACAAAACCCAGGTCGCCAATTCGCCCAACACAGGCCGCCAATATAACAATCACCAACTCGCCTATGCTTCAAGTGCTAGATGCAGTGCCAGATGCAGTGCCGAATGAAGTACCGGATCAGGTGCTGGATGAAGTGGTGAAAGAACTACCAGTTGGAAAATTGCATTGTGAATTCGTCTTGTGACACACATATCAAGTGTTAGATTCTTTTAAACATTAAATCAAACTAATTCTAACTCAAAACCATTGTAAAACATAAATTACACATACTTGTTATAAAGCCATGATGAATTGATACAAAATCCTTCAAAAACTTCTTCAAAATGGTTAAATACACATATAATACTGGTACAAAAAGGATTCAATCATCATCACAAAACAACCAAATCACAACCCCAACACATGTCAATCCCCTACCATAAGCTATTGGTGAGTTCCTTTGATGAACTTCAACACTTAGACAATTTCTGCCAAAACCCAGGTGAATCTGGGTCGTTGATCTCCTACTCAAAATGATCATGATCGTTGATTTTCTCTGACTTCCCAAATGGTCGAAAACGAATACAGACTGTCGATATTCCTCATTTTGCAAACCACTGAAATGAATCTCAGTCATTGATATGGTAACCTTGCTAAACTTTGAAGCTTTATCAATTTTTAAATTTATCAAGAGTCAATCTGGTCCGTTGATATCGAGATCAAACACGATCTCTGTTGTTGATTCTTCTAACTCTGCCCAGTGCTACAATGACCATTAAACTTGAATTTTCAACCTTGCAGGTTGAATTCAACTCTACAACTCGACCGATTGATGCCATTAAACATCTTAGACAATTCTTGGTTATTTAAAACTTGAATATGCTCACAAGATAGGGGAATTTCTCTCTATTTTTTTTGTTTTTTCCCAAATTCACTCAGATCAAAGTCTATGATAATGAATTTCTTGAATTTGCACTTTTCCTGGCCCATACTAGTCTGGTGTTTGAACCAAAAGATTTGATACCACTCTGTAACGTACCCAACCATTAACAGGTTGGCCGCGCTACTTCAAATCACACTTCAAGAACTGATTTCGAATTCTAATAACAGTTAATTAAAAAAGAAGCATGAAATAAATGCAATAACTACACATGCAATAATCAAGATTCATGCTAGGCTTAAAAATAATGCTTAATTATACCATGCACAACAATAATCAATGGCTAATAGTTCTATGGACTCTCTTCTTGCAGTAGTAACAAACAAGGGATGTCTTGTTTGATGAAGACGTCTTGATCTTCTTCTCCATCTTGCCCTAGTTGATTGGTTTGCTACTCCTTTTGAGTGATGGTGTAGGCTGAGTCTTCAACTCTTCTCATCACATCCATTCTTTAATCCATCACAACAAGGTCGAGGTGGTAGTGGGTTTCCACCTTCATTTTTTGTTGCTCCTTTTATTGATGAGCAGGCCAACTTCGATACGTATTTCACCTTCACAAAAGTGGTTTGCATGGTTATTCACGTGCAAAGGAGTTGCACCGAAGATAAAGTTCTTAGTGATGGAGTAATTGCAAAGTACTAGTTATTGACATTGTCAATCGGTTGCTTGTGTGCAAGTTACACCAAAGAACAAGCCATCTCACCAATCTTGAATAGTGTTGCAGAGTAGTTTTCACTCAAAACTGCATCGAGAACATAGCCATTCTAAAGATAAATATCTCTGCATAAGTCTAAGAACATAGACCAATTATTTATTCTGCAAAGCATCCATATTGGTGAAGCGAGTGGGCTATAAGTCCCTCATTTATATATCATGTTTAGAAGAATAAACATTGGGCAATATTGTCTTGATCCTCCTTGCTATGACTTTGGAAATGATTATATATATATAGAATTTCAAAATGAAATTGGCCCAAAGTCCTCAAAGGTAGTTGGGTCATATTTTTTTGGAATCAATGAGAGGAAAGTAGAATTGAAGACTCCTAGGACTTTCCTACACCTTCTAGATTACTCTATAATAGCCAACATATCCCCCTCTATATGCTCATAAAAATTGATATAAAACTCAATGGGCCAACCCTTAGGACTTGGACTTTTTTCTCTTTGGAAAGAGTAAACAATCTCTTTTAACTCCTCCTTTGTCACAATGTCCATCATATATTCATTTTGATTATCCTCTACAAAGCTTGGAAATACGGATGGAATTTTAACTATAGGTGCAATATTTTCCATTTCTAGTACCTTAAGAGAGATTGAAAGTGAGTTATGCCGACCTTAGAGATCTCTTGGAAACTATTTACTCTAGCCACTACTACATTTTTTGGATATCCTAGATATTTTTCATGCCTTTTCTCATATTTCTTAATTGTGGAAAAAACATGTATTTGCATCTCCATTTTCAGTCCATAAATATCTACTTTTAAGTCTATGTTGGGCACTTTTCAAGTTCAATAGATCCCTCCTTGAGCCCTCAAGTTTCCTCAAGGTTAACGATTCATCTTCATTAAATATACATGTAACATTACACTCATATACCTAAGCTACACGATTCTCCATAGATTGTAGATCTATGAGTGAGTTGTTTTAATTCTTTGTCACCCAATCCATAGTGAGCTTTTTTTTATCTTATTCAAAGATTCATTGAATCAATACGGTAGATTCATCATTGTTAGGATTGATATACTCCCATTCGCTTTTAACCATATCCATAGTCTTCATCCTACAACCAATTTCCATTAAAATTGAAAGGACCTGGAGGATTTGGTCATCATTCTACATTTTAAGAAAGATTATAGAGTGGTCAAATATGCCCCCAAGTCCAATGCATGATATAACTTTGGCTACCATTAACAAGATCCTATTAGACACTAAGAACTCATCAATCTTTTGTGAAATTCTATCATTCCCCGATCTGTTGTTTCTCCAAGTGGGGATCAATTTAATAAGATTCACATCATGGTGATTAACCTCTTCAAATTTATGAATAAATAATTCCATTAGTGAGTTTTCTCTAGCATCCCTTCCCTAGAATTTCCCTCTCTCCATAGTGAAGTTTAGGTCTCCACCTACTATAAAATTGCCACTTTTGATCCTATCCTGCTGTTAGCTCTCTGTAAACGTTGTTCGACTGAGAAACAAATGACAGAGGCAACCTACAAACCAACTTTGAGATCCGAAACTAGCCTTTCGGACCTGGAGAGGGCTCTCTCGGGAGACTTTGTCTTGGTACAGGATATGGATTTAAGTTGTCGGCTAGATTTAACACCTTTGAATAATAAGTTCTGGTTCTATTGGCGCAAGAGAGTGAGACCTTGGGCTATGGAGTCGATTCGAGAAAACAATAGAAACAAATGACTCGATGACTGAGCTTGAGAGGATAAAGGCTAAGCGAGCAACAATCTTTAGTTTAAAATCATGGTGTATGGCAAGGGGGGAAAATAATGAAGTAACTCGGAGCACCTATGCGGATGAATTCAGAGTTATCTTAGAGGAAAATTGTTTGTCTGAATGATGCGAATCTCAGGGCACTGCGTGGTGAATCCCAGGTTTGAAAATACGTTCCGATTCAGACAACAATATATGTGAATTAAGAAAACAGGAAGCACGTACACAAATAAAGGAAACAATACATCCAACTGCTATAATTATAATCTTTTCATCAAAGCTTCGGGACTGTTTCATTAAATTTTGATCGAGTTCAAACTACATTCAATAGTCACTGTCTACACTAGTTTTGCCAACCAACCTAGATTACATTGAAAAGATCAAATATGTAGGCGAGGGCATCGCTTGGGCTACCCTGCTCTCTAGCTACTATCCCTAGAACTTAGGAAACTGACTGTTCTACATAAAATGACCTTTCGCATGATGCCTTTCAAAAAATAGAAACTGATTGCATTTGGTCTCATCGTAATTGCTTGTCTTTGCCACAGAGATTTGATTATCAGCAAGATCTTGTCACGGGGAGAGTGATGTGTTGATGTCTTCCTTTGACAAGATATTTGAGCGATCAGGTGCTTTGTCAAACTCCTTCCATTCACTATAACGACTTTTCTTTTTGCCGCACGCTCATTTGTTGGAGTGTGTACGTGGAGAGTAACTGTTGACTATCGTAGTTGTTATCGAAATGACAAAATCGCCTAAGGGCAGTGCCTCCTTCAAAACTGTCAAGATCCACACCACGATTGAGGATACAATGATGAACTCAGCTAATCCTGTTTCTTCTGCACGCTGGCAAGAGCTGCATGAACTTCCTCTTCTGTCACTTCATGTTCTCAGAAATGCTTCACGTTCCTTTCTTTTGATCTCCTCTGTGTTTTGCGTAGCTGTATGATTGTATCTTGTGCATCCCTAAGATGTCTCTTGAGCCACATCATGTTTCCTTTCCGGCCTCGTGATGCTGACACTTCAAGGGTCTTTGCTGCCAACTGTCGTCTCAATTCTCTGTTTTCCTGGTAAAGCTCAACGATAGCGAGTTGCGCTTGCTTCAGTTGTTGGGTTGATTCTCAAACATCTGTGTCTCTGGCATCTATCCTCCTCGTTCTGCTCCAGTTCTATCAACTTATTCCTCCGATAGGTTCCAGCCGAATAACGCACATAAGTAGTTCTTCGACAGCCGACCTTGTGTGCGGTTCACTCGGGACTCGGGCTTCCTCAGCTTCCTTGCTCTTCTTTGGTCTTCCTCTCCTCCAGGGTATTTTTTGTTGGGAGGACAGGGCTTCCGACGTCTTTCCTTCCTGTGCAACCTTTTTTACTCCAACCTCCGTGCGATGTGATATTACCTTTTCCGTGCATAAAAGGAAATCCCATTTTGGATCCTTGGGGATGTTTTCTGCAAGCAAGAACAAATCCCAGTCATTTCCCAACCATCTTAATTCCTCCACCACAAGTAGTTTAATCAGAGAGACATGAGAGAGTTTCCTTTTCGATTTATCCACTTCAGCCTGGGCACTGTCTTCCATCTCTCGAAAGTTCTGATGTAAGAAAAAGGGCATATTTAATGGCCTCTTTCTTGTGAAGTGCATCAAAAACCTAATGTGATGTGAATGTATCCTATCGAATCTCCCTTCACAGGTGAAATATCTCCTTATCACTTCAAGCAGTTTTCGAAAAGGTTCCTGTAAATATCTACTCAAAATGTCTGTCTCGATTTTCCCACCTAAACAATCTCGCTTGATGAAATCTTCATAGCATTGCGCATCCAAAGGCATGCCTTTGAACCACCTTTCACCGCGTAGAGGGATCTCTATTGCGGTTGACAGAGTTTCCTCAGTCACATGGAAAATGACACATGAGACCATCGCGCGGACTCCGTCGAAACTGAGTGCAAATTGTTCAGTAATCTCATATTGAATCCTTGAATTTTCCTGGAAAAAGCCATGCACCTGAACTGTTCAAAGGACATTATGACCCTTGGATCTTCATTGATCAAAGTCAAGTTTTGGGGCTTGGGCCCAACGTTTCTACCACTTCACGCGCCCTTCCTTATGTTTTGGGAGTTTTCCATGGTTCATCGCATATTTGTCCTGCGTGCGATGGATTTGGCACAGGCCCAAGGTTGAAATTTTGATCAACCTGGGCTTGCGAGAAAAACTACAAATAGTGCATAAGCCCGATTGGCGAATGGAATGCGTGCAAAAAAACTGGAATTTACAACAGAGCAGGCGAGAGGTGGAATCATTCCAGGGAACACTGAATTCATGGCTATTGGATGTTTCGAAACGAATTGAAGATTTTCCATTGATAAGAGCTGCAGTGCATACATGATACAAACACTGCGAATTTTCATTCTTGCATCCCTCATAATGAGTTGATGATGGTCATTGCACTTGCCGACACGGCTTCTATTAACAACTTGCCTCAACCAGGGGCACGTAGAAACTCCCTTTTTGACAGGACCCGACTCTTTGGGAACATACTCGTACCATTTACACATGTTTTGATTATGACATCCCTTCCCGACTCCAAGGGCCAACCGACCACTTACTGACTTTGACCCTTTTGTTGTTCAGTACATGAATTCACATTCCTTGACACACAAGTCATGACTCGACTAAGATCGACCCTAACTGAAAAAGAAAAATGACAGTGCTAACACCTGCTCAACCCACTGCTCCCACAAATCCTTTCTATTTACATAGGGACCATATACATTGTAAATTATGTATGTCTTTCCCAAAATCAACGATCGAGGGTCAACTAGAATCCTAGATGGAATCAAATCTAAGCTAGAAGTCCTATGTGACGTACGCCACTTCTCGGGTACCTAAAAAATTTGCGTTTTTGGGAAAATTCAAATTTATGATACCATTCTCTAATAAATCAAGAAACATGATATTACAGCATGTAATAATCAAGAAACATGCATAACTATAAACCAAATGTTTCTCATGCCATGTACAATGTTAACAATAATCAAGTAAGTTATAAAGACAACAAAGACATGATACATACACAACATAAATATGAATAACATAGAAACATAAAGAACTTATCTTTTGAAGAAAACTTCACCGACTAGCTGCAAATGTTGGATGTTCCACCCAACCTCAATATTTTTTGCACATAAACTCTCTATAATAGGCCACCCCTGAGCCAAGGCTATAAATACATAAGGACATGTGCCTAGGCAGACTCTAGTTTCACACACCAGTTAGATATCAAGTTCTCACAATATTTTCAACCACACAAAAAATCCTAGCTTGCTAGCTCTTTCCCCCCCTAGCCTGCACAACCCAAATAAATGAACCCCCTTCTCTGAAATGTAGTCCTTCGGGCTATTCCACTTATTTCTAGGGCTCCGGTGCTACTGGTCAAGAAATCTCAATGTTGGAAACTCTAAGGATTCTCAGTTTTGGACAGTTCTTTCACAACTATCATCATTCCCATGCACACATGCATCAATTCCATGTTAGAATAACCAATACTTACTTAAAACCAACTAACAATGGCTATATACTCCAAAAAATTTATTCCCATTCCAAAAAACAAGAACAAGAGTGAGCAATAATGAATGAGGAATGAAGGGAAAATGAGTGAGGAACCCCCCAACAATAAAAAACATGGTTTATACAATTACATGCAATAACGCACCATGTGGCCTTCCCAAGAAGCTCATGTAACCACTTTTCCCAACTAAATCCAACTTGATGGGTAAATAAAATATAATAAAATGACTTAGCCCCCTTAGCCCCCTCTCTCGTGGAAACATGACCCCCTATAAATCTATCCTTGTTAGTCTTACAACAAACGATGCATTTTTATTATTAATATTCAAAGTATTACATTGCTAGGCTCTTCGACCTTTCAACTTGATAGGCACTCCGTCCTTTCATCAAATATACAAAAATACATTATTAATCTAGGGACTCAAAACTGGGGTATTACATTCTCCTCCCCCTTATTTTGGCACTGTCCTCGGTGCATATCACTACACACACACACACACAATTTTTATCAAAAATTCTAAAACAATTATGGGTATGCCTCATGCATTGTATCTTCCAACTCCCATGTTGTTTCTTTAGGGATATAGCATGTCCATTGAACCTTTACCTGCTCTATGGCTTTGTTCTGGAGCACCATGACCTTCATGTCCAATATGCACACTACTTGTACCCAGAAGTCTCCTTCTGGCTCCACTTTAATCAAAGTTCAATGAATGACATTGTTAGGATCATGCACATATGTTTTCAACAAAGATACATGAAATACATTATGCAAATTCATGAGAGTAGGAAATGAAAACATGTATTCAACTATCCAATATTTCAAATGGACCACGAAATCTAGTTGCTAGCTTGGTACAACTACCCAATTTCAATGAGCTCTTCTTGGGATTCATTTTCAAAATACATTCTCTCCCACTTTAAATTCTCTAGTTGTTCTACTCTTATTTGCATAACTCTTTTTCCTGTCTTGTGCTACTTTTTTGTTTAATTTTAACCATTTGCTCTTTGTTGTAGGAAAACTCAACCAAATGTGAATAATCTTCCCACTTAGATGGTTTATCCATCACATAAATTCTTAACATATCTTCAATAAATTGGTTGACTCTCTTTGTCTCCCCATCTGATTGTGGATGGTATGTTGTACTAAAATTTAGATTTGTACCAAATCCCTTAAACAATCCCCTCCAAAAATTTTAAGTAAACTTTGAATCTATGTCTAAAACAATTGCCTTAGATATTCCATGCAAACTAGAAATTTCCTCCGTGTAAACTTCTACATTATTAGTTGCCTTATGAGTCATCTTGACTAGAATAAAATGAGCAATCTTTGTTAATTTATCCACCACTACCATTATTGAATCATGTTGTCTTGTTGTCCTGGGCAATTTAGTGATAAAATCAATGGTTACCACTTCCCATTTCCACTCTACAATTGACAATGGTTGTAGCAAACATGTTGGGTGTCTATGCTCAACTTTCACTCTTTGACATTCCATGCACCTAGCAATGTAATCATCAACATCCTTCTTCATTCCTGGCCAAAAGTATTGACTTCCTATTGCTGCAATTGTTTTCTGGTAACCAAGATGTCTGTCATATGGAGCATTACAGATTTATTTTAACACCAACTTCCTTAGTTCTCTGTAATTAGGAACATAAATTCTGTTTTTATGCATAAGTATTCCATCTTCTTTCATATTATACTCTTTAAATTTCTATTGTACACTTCATGACGTAAGATTTATTTTACCCGTAGGTGATGCTAGTATCTAACAACAACATCTAAAAATTTTCTCTTCAAATTTGAATGTTGCTTACTAATGGTTGTAGCATGCATGATATGTACAATTCTGCTAAGTGCATCAACAACTTTATTTTCTTTTCTTTTGATATGCTTGATGTCAAAGTCATACTCACTTAAAAATTCCACCCATCTTGTTTGCTTGCCATTTAAAGTTGGTTGTTCAAATATATATTTTAGACCACTATGGTCTATGCTTAATTCAAATTTATTCCCCATTAAGTAGTGCCTCCACATATTCAATGCATGAACTATGGAAAGAAGTTCCAAATCATGTGTGGCATAATTCCTCACATGTTCTTTAATATTTCTGGACTCATAACTCATGACATGTCCATTCTAAGTGAGGACTCCACCAAGTCCCTCTTTGCATGCATAGGCACATACCACAAAAATTTCATTTGGGTCAACAATATTCAAAATAGGTGCACTAGTAAGCAACTCATTCAATAAATGAAAACTTTCTCCACACTCTACTATCCACTCAAACTCAATTCCCTTCTTTTGTAAATAAGTGATGGGATGAACTATTGGGCCCTTCTTTTTTGGTTTGAAGATTGTTCATGGAGGACTACAATCCCAATTTTGGTCAAACACAAGTTGCGCAAGCTACAAAAGAGCTGGACAAGGGAGCAAGCAAAGAAACAAAAATTGGTTGCAAAAAGGGACAGCGCAACACTAGCGAAGAAAAAGAAGTTACAACAGAACAAGAACAAAAAATCATGTGGAGCCTAAGGCCAAAAGATCCCACTCAACATATATATGAGATGCATATTATTTTAAAAGGGTTGGTTGGTTGGGTTTTGGATGTTAGTGTTGGGTATGGTTGGGTGTATTTGCTTGTTTGTATGGTTTTGTCATAGATGGCATAGAGTGCGCAAACAGACAAAAGGTTCTGTGACTGTAACTTGTATACATTTTGGGGAAAAGGGTAATTAGAGCTCTATGACATGAGTCCAGAGCCAATATGTTGTAATAGAGTATTGATTTGAATCTCTGAGATTGTATCTGAGAATCTTTGCTGCTAATATATGGAAGGACCTAAAATTTTGAAATATACCATGTCATTTTGTGTTTATGCTTATGAATTGTCTCCTTACAGTACTTCTTTATGCTTGATAAGATCAATATGCTATTTCTATTTACAAATGATTCCACAACTTGAGTATCTTTATTTCCAGTATGAATGAGTTCATATTTTTTTTGTGGTTAGTCTATCTTGCACAAGATCATGGTGAATATTGAAGGTTCTGAAAACCCACCTAAGTATTCTCCTTGCCCTTCCCTATCTTTCTGTCTTGGTTGCGTTTTGGGTCAGACTTATTCTCTTCGAAGGAGATAAAAATGACAACGCTCTAGACTACTCGGTGCCTTTTGTTGGTAACCTGAGAAGGACCCTGGTATGATCAATTCCACACCAACAAAATGGTTCCATTGCCGAGACCTTCATTTGTAACGTCCCCGACCATCCATGTTGGGCCATGCTACGCTAGAGAACTCTTTCGTTCTCTCTGCGGAACATACTGTAACATATCCAATATCCAACTGAGCTATGCCACATAATTTTTTCCGAACCGCATGCAATTAAAATATATACACACAGAACTCTTGCAGAAACATATATATAAAATGTAAACAACCAAATACATCTGTAAATGTACAGATTCACACTGAAATAACAATAAACATATACATGCAGCATATACAGGAAATACCCATAAAAATAAACACATTTATAACCACACATATGATAACCCATAAAAATAAGCACATAAATAACAATGCAACATGTAAATTTATCACACAATTGGCACTTATCTTGGTAAGAATGTCACCAACTGTGTGCAGAACTTCCATGAACCTCTCAGCCTTAGACCACATTGTTCATCACTCTCAATAGTGAGTCACCCCCGAGATGGGACTAAAATCCACCCAGGTAAAGGGATTCCTAACTAGGATAAAGACTCATAGACAACAGGAAAGACTATGTCTCAGGTGCCAACTCAAACTAACAACCTACAGTCCCTCATTCCCCACATGCCTGTCCCACTCAGGAAGTGTGCCCCTTCTCTTCTCAACAATCCTTCAGCTGCCCCACTTCCTTTCTGGGCTTCAACAATAGGCCGGACATGAAGTCTCAGAGCATTGTAGCTAGAGTTTATCACCTTCAAGAAATCAATTCCCAACAATTCTCTCACCTAGAGAATTGCTCGAGGGCCTGAAAACCTGCCTCTTCAATATTCCATGAGCCTGACAACCCGCTTCTTCAGTTCAACTCCCAAGATAACTAGATACACCAACAAAAAATGGTTATGGATACAAGTTCAGGTACAGTCATAAAGATACGAAAGATAGCTCAATGGGTGTGTGCATGCTCCTGGATGATTGAATGATGGAAATAAATGATGGAAAAGATCATGGAAAATATGGGAAAATGAACTAAGTCCCAACAATATGTATGCATGTCCCCAACTTGACACTTGTCATGTTGGGAGCTACTTTGGCCCACTTGTACCCAACTTTAGAACTTAGGATAAAATAATTATCCATACTTTATGATTTAAGAAATATTAATATAATATTCCTTTTTGGCTTAAGTTCCCTAGCTTAGCCCTTTTCCTTAACTTTTAGGCCCCTCCCTTTCCCTAACTAGTGGAGTTTATTCCCCCATACTCTTTTATCATGGTTGGTCTGTGCGCAACGATGTATTTTATATTAATTATGAGACGTATACAAAAATAGGCGCACTGGCCTTTAACATCTAGGCTCTCTGGCATAATCAAAACATAAGCATCCTAGCTTATAACTGGCTCACCAGCCTATAAAACACATCATATACACAAAAGGCTCCCTGGCCTCAATATCGCGCACACTCAAGTTGCTGCACGCGGTATCTAGGAATGTGCACACTTCATCATTTTACTGCGCAATACAAGCGCACACTATTCCATGAAATGTGCATACAAAATGATATCAAACAACTCACCAACTTAAGTACATTTTCATTTACATTACAATTGGGTTCGGCCTCGGGATATTACAATCCCCTTCCCTTATTTATGCACTGTCCTCAGTGCATCATGTAACCATATACAACAAAATTTCAAAAATCCTCAAAAAGATGTGGGTATAATGGCCGCATTTCATCCTCATGCTCCCAAGTAGCATCCTCATGACCGTACTAGGTCCATTGGACCTTTACAAGCCCTATGGCTCGATTTCGGAGCTATTTGATTTTCCAGTCTAGAATGCGTACCGGATACACTTGAAAATCGCCTTCTTTCTCCACATGAATCACATTCCAATCAATAACATGATCAACATCAGGTATATATTTCTTGAGTAATGATACATGGAATAAATTATGAACAGACATAGATGCAGGCAATGCAATCATATAAGCTACTGGGCCAATCCTCTCTAGGATTTCAAACGGCCCACAATAGCGAGCTGCCAACTTTGAACAATTTCCCAACTTCAGGGAACTTCTGTTGGCTTTCACTTTCAAGAATACATGATCACCCACTTTAAATTCCTTGTGAGTTCTTCCCTTATCAACATAACTTTTCAGCCTATCTTGGGCATCCTTTAAATTTTGTTTTATTTTTATCATTTGCTCCTCCATTTCCCTGAGCAAATATGGCCCAACCACGACTCTATCTGCTGGGTTATCCCAACTTACTGGTGTGTTTCACTTTTTGCCATAAAGTGCCTCAAATGGGCTCATCTTTAGAGATGCTTGGTACCCATTGTTATAAGCAAACTCTACCAAGTGTACATAGTCTTCCCATTTTGATGGTTTATCCATCACATACATCCTCGACAGATCTTCAATCACTTGATTCACCCTCTCTGTTTTCCCATCTGATTCTGGATGATAAGCTGTACTAAAATTCAAATTTCTTCTAAATCCATTAAATAATCCCTTCCAAAATTTTGAGGTAAATTTTGGGTTTCTGTCCAACACAATTGTCTTGGGTATGCCATGTAATCTAGCAATTTCTTTCATATAAACATCAACGATGTTGGTTGCCTTATGAGTGAGCTTAATTGGAACAAAATGGGCAGCTTTAGTAAGCTTATCCACCACTACCATGATAGAATCACATTGCTTGTTTGTTCTGGGCAGTTTGGTGATGAAATCCATTGTTACAACTTCCCATTTCCACTCAGGAATGGGTAATGGCTGTAGCAAACCAACTGGTTGTCTATGCTCAGCCTTTACCTTTTGACATTCTAAACATTTGACAATAAAATCAACAACCTCTTTCTTCATTCCTGGCAAATAATATTGGCTCTTGACAACTTCAATAGTTTTCTGATATCCTGGGTGCCCAACATAAGGTACATTATGCATTTCTCTCAATATCAGATTTTTCAATTCCTGAGAATTTGGTACATAAATTCTTCCCCTGTACATGATAATTTCATCATTATCTAGCTTGTATTCTTCAATTTTATGTTGCAAAATACCTTGCTGTAATTTTTCCACTAATTCCTTGTAATGCAAATCTAATTTGCCGGCCTCTAAAATTTTGTCTTTCAAATCTGATTGGTACATGCTAATGGATGTAACATGCAATTCATGCACTCTTCTGCTGAGTGCATTAGTCACTTTGTTATCTTTCCCTTTCTCTTGGAGGCCCTTTTGTTGACCTCTTCCTCCTGGTTATCATCTTTTGGACTTTTTTTGGTCACTATACTACGCAGCAGGACTTCATTTATCTCTTGTTGTTCCTGCTGTGCCTTCTTCAATTTTTCATTGTCGGCCTTGAAAACTTGTAGTTCAACAATAAGGTTTCTCATTGTTTCCAACACCTCCGTGGGTGAGCTTCCATCACTGTTCTTTCTTGGATCTCCAGGAGGTCCTTGTTGCAGATTCTCTTCCACCCTGATTTCTGCACCTTCTTGGGCTGCCATTATTCAACATAAAATAGAAAAGCTTTCTGTTTGTAATCCACAAGATTGATTAGCTTTTCATAAATCAGAATATATACTAAGCAATTAATGTGGCCCTGTTCAGGCCCAGTGTTGTAACTTTTGCTCTGATACCATATGTAAGGTACCTCATAAATCAACATAAATAATAAAAAAAATGAAAATTTATTTGTACATTTATCCTTGAAAGGTTTCGAGATCTCAAGCAAGTAAGCTTTCTGTTAAAAGGGTTGAGTCTGAAGGTTTGTTAGATTCCTTACTATCGTCAACTGTCCTTACCATTCAACTTAAGTTTTCTAATCGACGATATAATGAGTATTTACTCATCACTTCAATGTTTAATTAAGATCCTGAAAATTATAAATACTCTCTTATCTGCTAGTACCTATAACACTACCACAGTCTTAACAATACAAACAACTTTGGGGTTTTATGACCACAACCCTACATAAAAATATTACCCTATGTTTGCAATAAAATCGATTCATAATACGGTCTGTTACTTCCATACCTCTATCCGGGATGAAGACTCTCCAACGTTCTCTTACTAGTCCATTCATTACATTATTAGAGTTGTTCCCATAACAATAAGTTTTCTTCTAGGTTCCTATAGTTTGGGAAACATAATAGAGGTCAATTGGGTTTCGACGATTATAAATGTTGAACACAAAACGAAACAAAGGGGCCACGCCATTTGCCAAAAATGTGAAAATGAGTAAATACTTTGGACCCGACACTTCGGGGTTTGGGATTTCACGTTTGGAAGTGTCAAACATCAACACACCACAACCTCCAAAAGGGAAAAAGGGAAAGTGGGACCCGCCCATCAGGGTTTCGGGGTTCGGGACTTTGTGAGTTCAAGTACCCAAACAACAATATATATACAAACTTGCGAAAAGTGTCTAGCGTATCGGGATTTCGGGGTTTGGGATCCACATACCACAACTCCCGAAAGGTGAAAAAGGAAAGTGGGACCCGCCCATCGGGGTTTCGGGGTTCAGGACTTCGCGAGTTCAACAATCAAATAAAAACACACAACCAATCCCAAAATTGCGAGGAGTGACCAACACTTCAGGATTTCAGAGTTCGAGATTTCGTGAGTACAACAGTCGATCGTCAATACACAACAATTCCTGAAATTCTGAAAAGGTAAGGTGAGATCCGTATTTCGGGATTTCAGAAATCCGGGGTTTCAAATGTCAAGCAACAACACAAAACATTTCCTGAAGTTCTGAAAAGGTAAAGGTGGGACCTGTATTTTAGGATTTTGGAATTAGGAGTTTCGGGGTTTCAAATGTCAAACAACAACACAAAACCTTTCCCGAAGTTCCAAAAAGGTAAAGGTGGGACCCGTATTTTCGGGATTTCAAAATTCAGGGTTTCGGGGTTTCAAATGTCAAGCAACAACGCAAAACATTTCCCAAAGTTCTGAAAAGGTAAAGGTGGGACCTGTATTTTCGAGATTTTGAAATTCGTGGTTTCGAGGTTTCAAATGTCAAGCAACAACACAAAACATTTCTTGAAGTTCCAAAAAGGTAAAGGTGGGACCCGTACTTTTGGGATTTCGGAATTCGGGGTTTCAACTGTCAAGCAATAGCACAAAACATTTCCTGAAGTTTCGAAAAGGTAAGGAGGGACCCGTATTTTTGGGATTTCGGAATTCGAGGTTTCGAGGTTTCAAATGTCAAGCAACAGCGCAAAACATTTCCCGAAGTTCCAAAAAGGTAAAGGTGGGACCCGTAATTCGGGGTTTCGAGGTTCGAAACTTTGTGAGTTCAGATGCCCCAAACCTCTAATGTAACCAACCTCCGAAATGCAAAAAGTGGAAGCTTCGGGATTTTGGGGTTCGGAACTTCGTGAGTTCATAATCCATACATCAATATACACGAACCTCCGAAAGGTGAAAGGGAAGTTGGACTAAGTGTTCCTGTCAAAAAAAGTTAAGTAAATAAAAACAAACACAAAGGGAGAGAGAGCTCCTACTGTAACTCTTCACACTATTTTCATCACTCCTTGGTCTTTAACCTTTGCGGGTACTCTCAAATTTCGTTTTCAGGGAGAAATCTTACTTTTGTTTCTGGGACACTGAGGGTGTAGAAGGACACGACATACTTTTACTTCACAGAATTTCGAATGCCTAAGGACTTAGGAAATTTACATGCACAGAGGGGCACAAAGGATAAAATTCTCTGTATAGGGTAAATTCTATAATATCCACTTAGAGTCTCTTTTAAATCAATGCATTAAACGTCAACAGTACTAGATCTATGCATCTATGAAAATACATAGTTAAGAATATCATTCCATTAGAGATTGGTCATTAATAAAGATGTTCCGAGGGATCTGAGTTTTGGTTTCCTGGGGGATTTATCTACAGATAGGATCTGCCTCTTTGTCGTTAATCTCCTCTTTCCATAGAAATATAACTACAAATGTTCTTCACATATATTCTCGATAACAGATAGAAATGGAAAAAATGTTACAGTTCCAATTTAATCAATACAATGTCTCAGAAAAATCACTCAGACAGAGAGTGGACATCATTCTAGTTCAGATTTAATAAGACATCGAAATAAAAACATAGTCATTCATAATAGAGAGGGGGTAGATCAACATATCTGAATCCAATCCGCGAGAAGACAAAGGGAACAACCACGTTCCTCCCAACTGTAGAACAGAGCAACCAAAGTCACTTACCCGATTCACCCCCTAGCCTGACCATGAATCCATGAGGACGAACTTGGAAACTCCTCCTCATCAATGTCCTTCAATTACAACAATTCTCCTCTTGCCTCACACTTACTCAACAATGTTCATAACAGCAAGACAATTATGTTTCAGCAGACTCCTCTTGCCTGACACTGAATCCGCAATGTTCATAACAACAAGAGGGCTCGAGAATCCTTTCTAGCATACTTGGTAGTGTCCTGCCTCCTCGCATATGCTATATATATATATATATATATATATATATATATATA
>ML824715.1:53432-68400 GCA_009831015.1 Picea engelmannii | reverse complement strand
TTTTCTTTCCCAGGTCTTTTCCCTTCTTTGGGGATTTTCACAGTTTTCTTAATCCATGATTTTCAGGGGCTGCCAGTGGACAAATCTCTGATTTTCCACTTGCAATCATCCACCCAGAGGCAGTTCCAACTTGTTCCCCACTCATGGAGTCATGGTCAGCTGATTTTTAACATGGTTGTTCCATTTGTCCTCCTGTAGTTAATATATAATGTTCTATTGTGATACAAGTGTCATAGTCAAATAGTTAGTTGATTCCAAACATATATCTGCCCAACAGTCACAATAATTAAATACAATTATTAAATTCGAAATTCGAAATTGCCATAAATGGAAAAAAATTTCCAGATTCGAATTTGCCTAAAACGGAAATAAATTTCCAGCACACAAAATAAGAATTTTTTTTTTTTTGGGAGATGTCACATCCTTTCCCCCTTCATTAAAACACTTTCCTCAGTGTTCGTTCCTTTCCTGGAACAAGATTGGATGAGATTTCCTCAAATCTCCCTCCAATTCACAAGTGGCCTCCTCAGGACTAAAGTGCTTCCATTGCACCTTTACCTGAGCGATGGCTTTGTTTCGAAGTGTTATTTCTCTCCGGTCCAGAATGCGCAGGGGTTCCACCTGGAACTCACCCTCGGGTTCCACCTACACCAAGTTCCAATCAATCATATGAGTAGGGTCATGAATATACTTTTTCAACAAAGAAACATGAAATACATTATGAATTCTTAGATTAGCTGGAAGTGCAAGCTGATATGCTATGGGTCCAATTCGAGTTAGTATCTCGAAGGGCCCACAAAACCTGGGTGCCAACTTGGCACAATTTCCTAACTTCAACGAGCTTTTTCGGGCTTTGACCTTCAAGTAAACATGGTCTCCCACTCAAAATTCCATGTGTCTTCTTTTCTGATCTGCATAGCTCTTATGTTTGTCCTGTGCTTCTTTCAAGTTCTGTTGTATCTTTCTTACCATGTTCTCCATTTCTTGGAGAATCTCTGGTCCAACCATGAGTCTGTCAGCCAGGTTATCCCAGCTAATCGGAGTTGTACACTTTCTACCGTATAGTATTTCGAAAGGGCTCAACTTAGCCGAAGTTTGGTACCCATTGTTATATGCAAATTCCACCAAGTGTAGGTAGTCTTCCCACTTGTTCGGTTTTGTTCTTACATACATGCAGAGCATATCTTCTATGATTTGGTTTATCCTTTCAGTCTGTCCATCTGTTTGTGGATGATAACTCGTGCTGAAATTCAAATTAGTATTTAGCCCTGCAAACAATTCCTTCCAAAAAGAGGATGTGAATTTTACGTCTCTATCTGAAATCACCATTTTAGGAATACCATGCAGGCTAAAAATTTCTTTCATGAATATTTCAACAATGTTAATAGCTTTAAAAGTAGACTTTACAGGAATAAAATGTGCAGACTTACTGAGTTTATCGATTACAACCATGATAGAATCATTCTGTTTCTGAGTTTTAGGCAAACCCGTGATAAAGTCCAATGAGATGGTCTCCCATTTCCATTCTGGTACTGGTAATGGCTGTAATAGGCTGGCTAAATGATGGTTTTTAGACTTAACCTGCTGGTAATCTTGGCACCTAGCCAAGTACTCTACTGTTTCTCCCTTCATATTAGGCCAGTAAAATAGTTTTCTGAGTGTTGTTATTGTTTTCTGGCAACCTGGATGGCCAAAGTATGGTTTCTTATGCACTTCGTCTAAAATAGTTAATTTTAGCTCTACTGAATCTGGTACGTAAAGTCTATTTTTAAATCTTAATAGTCCCTCCTTGTCGATACTTATATCCGGTTCATCTGAGTTTGTGACACTATTTTGCAATTCTGCCATCATCTTAGTGTAATTTTCGTCATTAACACCCGTCGTTCTTATTCTTTGTTCCAGATCACTTTTTGCTCTGCTGATATTTATCTCAAATAACCCATGGATTCTGCGGCTTAAAGCATCTGCTACTTTATTTTCCTTACCCTTGATATGTCTAACTTCGAAGTCAAATTCCCTCAAGAAGGCTAGCCACCTTTCTTGTCTTGCATTAAGGTCTGGTTGGTTAAACAAATATTTCATTCAACTATTATCTGTCAATAGTAAGAATTTTCTGCCCATGATATAGTGTCGCCACATTTTTAAGGCATGTATTACTGCTGCCAATTCTAAGTCATGAGTGACATAATTTCGCTCGTGTTCCTTTAATTTCCGGGATTCATAACAAATCATGTGCCCTTCCTGAGTTAGAACACTGCCTAGCCCCTCTTTACTTGCATCAACGCATACTGTGAAGTCTTTATCTGGGTTTTCTACCTTCAAGATGGGCACCGATGTCAATAATTCTTTTAGCTTGTTAAAATTGTCTTGACACTTTTGCAACCAGTTAAACTTGGTCCCTTTCTTTTGTAGTGACTTGATAGGATAGGCTATCTTGGAGAACCCTTCTATAAATCTGCGATAATATCCAGTGATTCCCATGAATGACTGGATATCTGCCACATCTTTAGGCACTGGCCATTCCATAATGGATTTTATCTTTTCCGAGTCTATGGCAATACCTTCCGAGGAAATGACATGTCCTAAATATTGTATTTCTTTTTGATAGAAATCACATTTGTCGAATTTTGCGTATAGTTTGTGTTTTCTTAGTGTTTGTAGAACTATTCATAAGTGTTCATCATGTTCCTCCTTCATTTTAGAATAGACCAGAATATTTTCGATAAATACTACTACGAACTTGTCTAAGTACTGGCTAAAAATGCTATTCATTAAGCACATAAATGTGGCTGGTGCATTAGTGAGTCTGAAAGGTATGACTACAAACTCGTAGTGTCTGTATCTTGTTCGAAAAGCTGTTTTGTTTATGTCCTGGTCCTTTATCCTAACTTGATGATAACCGAATCATAAATCTAATTTTGAGAAGATCTTGCCCCCCCCAACTTGATCGAACAGATCATTTATCCCGGGTAAGGGATATTTGTTCTTAATGGTTACTTTGTTCAGTTGTCTATAATCAATACATAGTCTTAGCGTACCGTCTTTCTTTTTCACAAAGAGGACTGGTGCTCCCCATGGCGAGACACTTGGTCTGATATACTCTTTATCCAACAATTCCTGTAATTGTATTTTTAATTCTGTCAGTTCTGGTAGACTCATTCGGTAGGGTGATTTTGAGATAGGGGCTAATCCGAGTAGTAAGTATATGGAGAAATCTATTTCTCTCCTAGGACGCAATTCTGGTATCTCATCAACAAACATGTCTCTGAATTCACGTAGGACAACAAAGTCTTCTAACTTGGGCTTATCTTCTTTTTCTAATAGATTCATTACTTGGATGGCGTAAACTTGACATCCCTTTCTAATACATTTCTTGAATTGCATCGCTGAAAATTGTCTGACTAACACAGGTTTTGGTATGCCTTGGGCTGTTCTAACAGTGCCAAAATTATCTTTATAGCTAAGTATCTTTGTATAACACTCTAGTACTGCTTTGTGTTGCTCCAACCAATCCATCCCAATAATCATATCATAAGACCCTAGTGGTAGGATGTTCAGATTGGTCCTTATCTTTTGACCATCTAAACTGAACTCAAGATCAGAAATAAAGTTAACTACTTTTCTTTTAGTCCCTGTTGCTAGTTGTACAAGCCAAGGTTTTGCATGCTTTTGTTTCTTAAGTTTATTCGACTCTACTACACCAAGAGTAATATAACTTAACATAGCTCCAGGGTCAATTAAAATAGAAATTCGAGTGTCATGGATTTTACCTTCAATCTCTACCACCGAGGACTGGTGGTCAGCTTGTCGACCATCTATGGTTGCATTTATCCGATGTAGACTTCTGCTCATGTCACCTACTGTCGAGGCTTCCTGCAAATTGTGAATAGCAGTTCTATTTGATGCAATTAAACGTGGATAGTTCCTCCTTAGATGAGACTCTCCACACTCCCAACATCTTAATGGCTCGCGGGAGTTGTCCCAAAACTTCTTTGTTCCAAGGTTTACCGGTTTACCGCTACCTTGCGTATTCAGATGATTGGAGTGAAAATCCTTCCTTGGGAAAATTTTTGCTGCATTATGATAAGGAGATGGTTGGTATCCCTTCTTCCGTTGGTTTATTCCATCTTGCTTCTTATCCTTCCAGGTCTTGGGAAACTCTACCCGCTGTTTATACTGGTCATAACACATTTGTGCTTTCCTGAATGCCTCACTCAAGGATTTGGGGTTGTCAAACTCAATTCTGTCCTTGTAGGACTGAGGTAAACAACTTAAGAATCACTGGATTTTTACCTTATCCTCCTGGATGTATGGTACAAACCTTAGTAGTTCCAGAAACTTATTTATAAGGTCCTCCATCGTCATTTGTCTGAGTCCTAACTCATAGAATTCTTTTGTCTTCCTTTCATAATAGCTTTCAGAAAGGTATTGTTTCTTAAAATACTTCTTAAAGTTGGACCATTCCAATTGTTTCTCCTTTAGGCCCTTGGCCAATTTCAGGTCCTGCCACCAAATGCTGGCCTTCCCCTTCAGATTGTAGATGGCCATTCTGACCTTCATGTTGCTGGAATAGTTGTAGATTTGGAAGTATTTATTGATGTCCAACAACCATGCCTCATCTTCTTCTCCTGTCCTGGATTCTCCGTCAAAAGTAGCTGGTTTAATCTGTTTAAATTCTCCTTCAAGGTGTTCTGTTTGTTTTCTTTTTCTGTCTGGTATGGTTTTGTCTTCAGCTGAAGGTGTCCCTTTAGACGAACTGTCTCCTTTTTCTGTTTTCGCACCAGAATTCTTGGAGGTCCTTTTGTTGGCCTCTTCCTCCTGGTTATCATCTTTTGGAATTTTTTTGGTTACTATACTACGCAGCAGGACTTCATTTATCTCTTGCTGTTTCTGTTGTGCCTTCTTCAATTTTTCATTGTCGGCCTTGAAAACTTGTAGTTCAACAATAAGGTTTCTCATTGTTTCCAACACCTCTATGGGTGAGCTTCCATCACTGTTCTTTCTTGGATCTCCAGGAGGTCCTTGTTGCGGATTCTCTTCCACCCTGATTTCTACACCTTCTTGGGCTGCCGTTATTCAACATAAAACATAAAAGCTTTATGTTTGTAATCCACAAGATTTATTAGCTTTTCATAAATCAGAATATATACTAAGCAATTAATGTGGCCCTATTCAGGCCCAATGTTGTAACTTTTTCTCTGATACCATATGTAATGTACCTCATAAATCACCATAAATAATAAAAAAAAATAAAAATTGTTTGTACATTTATCCTTGAAAGGTTTCAAGATCTCAAGCAAGTAAGCTTTCTGTTAAAAGGCTTGAGTCTGAAGGTTTGTTAGAGTCCTTACTGTCGTTGACTATCCTTACCATTCAACTTAAGTTTTCTAATTGACGATATAATGAGTATTTACTCATCACTTCAATGTTTAATTAAGATCCTGAAAATTATAAATACTCTCTTATCTGCTAGTACCTATAACATTACCACAGTCTTAACAATACAAACAACTTTGGGGTTTTATGACCACAACCCTACATAAAAATATTACCCTATGTTTGCAATAAAATCGATTTGTAATACAGTCTGTTACTTCCATACCTCTATCCGGGATGAAGACTCTCCAACGTTCTCTTACTAGTCCATTCATTACATTATTAGAGTTGTTCCCATAACAATAAGTTTTCTTCTAGGTTCCTATAGTTTGGGAAACATAACAGAGGTCAATTGGGTTTCGGCGATTATAAATGCCGAACATAAAATGAAACAAAGGGGCCACGCTGTCTGCCAAAAACGCGAAAATGAGGAAAGATTGTGGACCCGACACTTCAGGGTTTGGGATTTCACGTTTGGAAGTGTCAAACATCAACACACCACAACCTCCGAAAGGGAAAAAGGGAAAGTGGGACCCGCCCATCGAGGTTTCAGAGTTCGGGACTTCGTGAGTTCAAGTACCCAAACACCAATATATATACAAACTTGCGAAAAGTGTCTAGGGTATTGGGATTTCGGGGTTCGGGATCCACATACCACAACTCCCGAAAGGTGAAAAAGGAAAGTGGGACCCGCCCATCGGGGTTTCAGGGTTCAGGACTTCGCGAGTTCAACAATCAAATAAAAACACACAACCAATCCCAAAATCGCGAGGAGTGACCAACACTTCGGGATTTCGAAGTTCGTGATTTCGTGAGTACAACAGTTGATCGTCAATACACAACAATTCTCGAAATTCTGAAAAGGTAAGGTGAGATCCGTATTTTGGGATTTCAGAAATTCGGGGTTTCAAATGTCAAGCAACAACACAAAACATTTCCTGAAGTTCCGAAAAGGTAAAGGTTGGACCCGTGTTTCGGGATTTCGGAATTCGGGGTTTCAAATGTCAAACAACAACACAAAACCTTTCCCGAAGTTCCGAAAAGGTAAAGGTGGGACCCGTATTTTTGGTATTTCGAAATTCGGGGTTTTGTGGTTTCAAATGTCAAGCAACAACGCAAAACATTTCCCGAAGTTCTGAAAAGGTAAAGGCGGGACCCGTATTTTCGGGATTTCGGAATTTGGGGTTTCAAATGTCAAGCAACAACACAAAACATTTCTCGAAGTTCTGAAAAGGTAAAGGTGGGACCCGTACTTTCAGGATTTTGTAAATCGTGGTTTCGGGGTTTCAGCTGTCAAGCAACAACACAAAACATTTCCCGAAGTTCCGAAAAGGCAAGGTGGGACCCGTATTTTCGGGATTTCAGAATTCGGGGTTTCAAATGTCAAGCAACATCACAAAACATTTCCCAAAGTTTCGAAAAGGTAAAGGTGGGACCCATAATTCGGGGTTTCAGGGTTCGGAACTTCGTGAGTTTAGATGCCCCAAACCTCTCATGTAACCAACCTCCAAAATGTGAAAAGTGGAAGCTTCGGGGTTTCGGGGTTCGGAACTTCGTGAGTTCAAAATCCATACATCAATATACATGAACCTCCGAAAGGCGTTAGGGAAGTTGGAATAAGTGTTCCTGTCAAGAAAAGTTAAGGAAATAAAAACAAACGCAAAGGGAGAGAGAGCTCCTACTGTAACTCTTCACACTATTTTCATTACTCCTTGGTCTTTAACCTTTGCGGGTACTCTCAAATTTCGTTTACTGGGATAAATCTTACTTTTGATTCTGGGAGACTGAGGGTGTAGAAGGATACGATATACTTTTACTTCACAGAATTCCGAACGCCTAAGGACTTAGGAAATTTACACGCACAGAGGGGCACAAAGGATAAAATTCTTTGTATAGGGTAAATTCTATAATATCCACTTAGAGCCTCTTTTAAATCAATGCATTAAACGTCAACAGTACTAGATCTCTGCATCTATGAAAATACATAGTTAAGAATATCATTCCATCAGAGATTGGTCATTAATAAAGATGTTCTGAGGGATCTGAGTTTTGGTTTCCTGGGGGGTTTATCTACAGAGAGGATCTGCCTCTTTGTTGTTAATCTCCTCTTTCCATAGAAATATAACTACAAATGTTCTTCACATATATTCCCCATAACAGATAGAAATGGAAAAAACGTTACAGTTCCAATTTAATCAATACAATGGCTCAGAAAAATCACTCAGACAGAGAGTGGACATCATTCCAGTTCAGATTTAATAAGACATTGAAATAAAAACGTAGTCATTCATAATATAGAGGGGGTAGATCAACATACCTGAATCCAATCCACGGGAAAACAAAGGGAACAACCACATTCCTCCCAACCGTAGAACAGAGCAGCCAAAGTCACTTTCCCAATTCACCCCCTAGCCTGACCATGAATCCATGAGGGCGAACTTGGAAACTCCTCCTCAACAATGTCCTTCAATTCCAATAGTTCTCCTCTTGCCTCACACTTATTCAACAGTGTTCATAACAACAAGACAATTCTGTTTTAGTAGACTCCTCTTGCCTCAAACTCAATCCACAATGTTCATAATAGCAAGAGAGCTCGGGAATCCTTTCCCAGCATACTTGGTAGCGTCCTGCCTCCTTGCATATGCTATATATATATATATATATATATATATATTCTTGCCCAGGTCTTTTCCCTCCTTTGGGGATTTTCATAGCTTTCTTAATCCCTGATTTTCAGGGGCTGCCAGTGGCCAAATATATGATTTTCCACTTGTAATCATCCACCCAGAGGCAGTTTCAAATTGTTCCCCACTCATGGAGTCATGCTCAGCTGATTTTTAACATGGCTGTTCCATTTTTCCTCCTGCAGTTAATATAGAATGTTATGTTGTGATACAAGTGTCATAGTCAAATAGTTAGTTGAGTCCAAACAGATCTCTGCCCAACAGTCACAATAATTAAATACAATTATTAAATTCGAAATTCGGAATTTCCATAAATGGAAATTTTTTTCCAGATTCGAATTTGCCTAAAACGGAAATAAATTTCCAGCACACAAAATAAGAAATATTTTATTTTTGGGGGATGTCACACTCCTCGTAGTTCATCCACCCCATAACTCTTGTGCTTCCTGACAGGGGATGGACTTGAGATGCTGTTTGCTCTCTTATTGGAATGCCTCGGGGAGTGGTGGTGATGTCTACTAACACTTCTTGCTCCTGTTTTCTAATCAGGAGCCTTTCAACTTCCTAATTTGCTTGAGTCACTCTCCTTATCCAATTTCTTTTTTATTCGGTTCAAGATTTGCATTAAATTCATGTTGAAGTCATCCTGCTGCTCCTTGTCTCTCATAAGCCTTTCATTATCAACTTTATGGCTTTGGACATCTTTCTGTAAATTTTTAATGGTCTCTGCCATATTTATGTTTTCATTCCTTTCATCTCCATGTCCATTGGAGTTTGTTCATTCAATGCCCAAATGGACATCCATCCCTCTAATCTCATCCTCCTGACTGTAAGTACCCTGTGCCTCTTCCATTCCTCTGGATTCTATGCTAATCTTTATCTAATATAGTTGTCGTTAACTCTGCAAAATGTGCAACCAACAAACTTTGTCAAGCTATCTGTTTCAACAATTTCATGAAAATATGAACCATTCTGGTTCAATAATATATATCAAAATTATTTCTTTTGATTTCCTGGAAATTTGAATGCCCAAATCAATTTTATGGGTGGATATTTAGATTCCTCTATCCAATACCTTTCCAATTCCTTCTCCCATGCTCAATTCTGAGTCTTGAGCAGAAAGTTATGGCTATTTAAAATTGCCCATTAATTTTGTTGTTCATTTTTTTTTCAACTTGGCGCAACTCTGCGCTGTAATATGCATTTTTGCATTTACTCCTTTGGAATTTTCATAGGATCTCAATTGGGTTTCCTCATATACGTATTATGGACACTCTGTCCAAGTTTCACCTCTTTCTGGGTTCCAGGCTGCTAGTTACAACCGGTTGAAGTTCTAGGCCAAAATACCATATTGTAACTGATATGCTACATATATCTTATTTTCCATATTAAACACTTTTAACATGAAAAAAATTTTAATTTATCTTTTGGAATGTCTTCTATGGTTCAATATCTCTCCATTGACTGCTTCTGTGCCTCAATCTGATTTCGGAGCAGAAAGTTATGGCTCTTTGAAGTTAGATGGGTCTTAAAATTTACCTTCCACTGTTTGTGCTGTAACTTTCTCATAAAAGCTCCGTTTGACGAATGGTTTACACCATTAGAAATATATCTATGAGCTCTTTTATTTGAACTAAAGTGACAAAGTTTGCCTTGGCACAATCTATTTTCATGGTTTTTGCGTTGCTAAAAACGCTCTTAAGGGCCTCAAAAACGCGTTGCAAAAAGATGGCATTCAAATGATATAAAATGTCGTAGAAAATCACTGGTTTTTTGTTGTTGTTCACCCTTGAAGCAACTTCGCGAGCACAAATTTCAACCTGTACACTCATATTTACCATGCGCAACAACATCACAAGTAAATCATGCTTCGCGCACCTATAACCACTGTGCATCACTTCTCTGTCGTGCCAATAACTGCACACTACTTTTGTGTCACGCGCCAATATTCACCGCGCATAGTTTTGATTTTTTTTGCACTATTACCTGTTGCGCGTAGTTTTTGTATCACACGCTGATATTCCACGTGCATTATACTCTACGCGTTGCACCATCCCAGAGTTTATTACGTCTCCACTGCGCACCAAAACTCTGCGTGTACCACTAACTAAACTATCGTGTGACAACATATACCCACATTGTTCGCGCACCAACACAACTCATCTGCGCTCTGCCAACACTGTGCACAACATGCACGTCATTATTATGTGTGTGCACACCGCGCAATGCTAAACTTAGTGCATGCTCCTGTACACCAACATTTTTCTGTGCAGCGCCAATATTTAGTGCGCACACCCGCACACTAAAAATTTTCCACGCGGCACCGAAATTTAGTGCGCACACCCACACATTAACATTTTTCCGCGTGGCAACAAAAATAGTGCGTGCACCAACATGAAAATATATTTCTGCGCAGTGCCGAATTTTACCTATCACAAGTTTTTCACCGTGCAACATGCATTTTTAGTGCGCCCACCTGTGCACATTCATTTTTATGCACATTAATACATCGTGAATTTCGCTACAGAAATTGGGGCTTTTGGCTTAACTTTTTCCCCAATTTACCATCAACATTCTGCAATTATGAAATTTGTTCCATTTCACCCTGATAACACCAGTTCAACTTATGCAACAACAAATCGCTAAGGGTTGACATTTCTGGAACGAATTTATCCAAAATCAAGTCACGAATTGAGAAATTTTAATCAATTGATTTCACTCCATTTGTTATGGCTTCACTGTGACATCAAAAGCGACCAATTCCAGGTTTGAATTTTCTAAAACATATATCAAACCCATAATATCTCACCACTTGGCTGAATTTCTCCATTTTCCCATGAATTTAACAACATAAATGGGGGCTTTTCCCAATTCTGCATTGTTGTTTCAGAATTGACCATGGACGCTCTACGACTTGAAATTTGGCCACTTCAAAATCAATTCTCTGTGAAATTTCGCTTTAATTCAACTTTCTCGGCCCTTCCAGGCTTAGTGTTGAAAACTGAAGCTCTGATACCATGTTTTAACATCCCCGACCATCCATACCGGGCCACGCTACGCCAGAGAACTCTTTCGTTCTCTCTGCGGAACATACTGTAACATACCCAGTATCCAACTGAGCTATGCCACATAATTTTTTTCGAACTACAGGCAATTAAAATATATAAACACAGAACTCTTGCGCAAACATATATATAAAACGTAAACAACCAAATACATCTATAAATGTATGGATTCAGACTGAAATAATAGTAAACATATACATGCAACATATACATGAAGTACCCATAAAAATAAACACAGTTATAACCGCACATATGATAACCCATAAAAATAAGCACGTAAATAACAATACAACATGTAAATTTATCACACAATTGGCACTTATCTTGGTAAGAATGTCACCAACTGCGTGCAAACCTTCCATGAACCTCCCAACTTTATACCACACTGTTCATCACTCTCAATAGTGAGTCACCTCTGAGCTAGGACTAAACTCCACCTGGGTAAAGGTATTCCTAACCAGGATAAAGGCTCATAGACAATAGGAAAGACTCCGTCTTAGGTGCCAACTCAAACTAACAACCGATAGTCCGTCATTCCCCACATGCCTGTCCCACCCAGGAAGTGTGCCCCTTCTCTACTCAACAGTCCTTCGGCTGCCCCACTTCCTTTCCGGGATTCAACAATAGGTCGGACAAGAAGTCTCAGAGCATTGTAGCTGTAGTTTAACACCTTCAGGAAATCAATTCCCAACAATTCTCTCACCCAGAGAATTGCTCACGGGCCTGACAACCCACCTCTTCAATATCCCACGGGCCTGACAACCCGTTTCTTCAGTCCAGCTCCCAAGCTAACCAAATACACCAACACAAAATGGCTATGGATACAAGTTCAGGTATAGTCATGAAGATACGAAAGATAGCTCAATGGGTGTGTGCATTCTCCTGGATGATTGACTGGATGACTAAATGATGGACATAAATGATGAAAAATATCATGGAAAATATGGGAAAATGAACTAAGTCCCAACAATATGTATGCATGTCCCCAACTTCACACTTGTCATGTTGGGAGCTATTTTGGCCCACTTGTACCCAACTTTAGAACTTAGGATAAAATAATTATCCATACTTTATGATTTAAGAAATATTAATATAATATTCCTTTTTGGCTTAAGCTCCCTAGCTTAGCCCTTTTCCTTAACTTTTAGGCCCCTCCCTTTCCCTAATCAGTGGATTTTAGTCCCCCATACTCTTTTATCATGGTTGGTCTACGTGCAACGATGCATTTATATTAATTATGAGACATATACAAAAATAGGCGCATTGGCCTTTAACATGTAGGCTCTCTGACCTAATCAAAACATAAGCATCCTAGCTTATAATAACTATCTCACCAGCCTATAAAACGCAACATATACACAAAAGGCTCCCTGACCTCAATATCACGCGCACTCAAGTTTCTGCGCGAGGTATCCAGGAATGTGCACACTTCATAATTTTACTGTGCAGTACAGGAGTGCACTATGCCATGAAATGTGCATACAAAATGATATCAAACAACTCACCAGCTTAAGTACATTTTCATTTACATTACAATTAGGTACGACCTAGGGATATTGCAACGTTAAAAGGGAACCTGTAGGGAGAATGCTTCAACAGATTCACAGATCTGATTTTCACCAGTGGTGGGAGAGAAATTGCAATGCCCTCATATGGAAAGAAGTGGAGTTGAGAGGAAAATCTATGGAAGATACATGGGAGGTTGTGTTTTACTTAGAAAGATCGAGTGAAAAGTACGAGATATTCTGGGTGAAGTTCCCGGAAGAACTTTTCCACTAGACAGATAGGTTGCAAGAAACTCCAAAATTCCAAGAACGATTCAAGAAGTTCTGTGCTTGGGATACCAAAAAGATCGTAGCACTTCATCGGCTAGATCGTCCAGTAACGCAAGCGATCGATTTCTGGGTCAATACAATGTTGGAAGGTTACATTATCGAGTTTGCAGCTAAGAATCACCAATATTTTTCATGAGCAGAAGCGAATTTCAAGAAAGACTCAAGGGGAAGATTGTTGAGATAAATCTCCCTATGGATTAAGGTTTTTTTTATGGAAGAGGGGATGCTAACTATGTTCTCGACTGAGATGGCACTGTAAACACCCTCGCTTGGGGTGGGGTGAGTTTGGGGTGGAGTCACGGCCTAAGAGAGGGGAGAGGGTTCTTTGAAAAATGGGGGAGAAACAAGAAATGGACTCAAGAGATGAGTGAGCCTTGAAAAGAGCCGCCATGGTTGAGAAGTGGTGGAACGGTAAGAAAAAGAAAGCAGTAAAACATTCCGAGAAGTTGCGAAAAGAAGTCTGACTAGGAGAGGTAGAGGAAAGACATATGGAAGAGTTGCGGAAGATGAGAAGATAGGAACGACTGGCCAGTAAAAGATTAAGTGAGACAGAAGCACAGAGAGAAATAAGTCCCCAGGAGGGTGGACAATAAGAAGAAGGTGTAGAAGCAAGGGAAAAGGAAGTTGACATGGATCTTGAAGAAGAAATAGAAGATTCAGCCCCGATGCCAGGAAAGATCGGGAATCCAGCTGAAGAGACCGCTCCAGAGGAAGAGAACGAAACCCCCCATATCAAAGAAACCCGCTCCAAATCCAGTGACACCAGACCCGAATCACCCATACCCCAAGTGTCCTCTATACAAGTGGTAAATTCTATACTACCTTCTTATGTTGTTCCTATTTTATTACAGTCAGTCAATCAACCACAACTGGGAAGCACAAATAACGAGAAAAGATTGAGATCCCCTAGTAGGTTGGAACCAAGACCGTTAGGTTTTATTTTGGTAGGAGTAGTAATTTCAACAATGGCTGGTAACATGAGAGGTTCAATTGCTCGATACCTAAAATTCTGGGGTAAGGGAGACGAGGATGTTGAGCAACATTGGTTCTTATGTGAAGCAATCTGGAGGTCCAGAGGGAACCTGGATGCAAATAAATTGGTTGAGTTCCAACCTACTTTGAGAGGTCATGCTCTGAAATGGTAGATGAAGGCCATTGAGCCAGGAGTACTAGGAGGGCAAGGTCAAGCGCTCACACATGACCAGGTACAGACAAAGTTCATAGCAGAGTTTAAGCTACCTCAATAAAAAAAACAAGCTCTGTCTGAGTTGTGCAAAATTTAGCAAAGGGAAGGTGAATCGGCCTGGGAATATAGCCAGAAGTTTAAAGATTCTATAGGGAGGTTAACGCATCCAATTCATGAGGAACATAAAAGAGAATGGTATATCCATGGATTTCTACCTCTGACATAGATTCTGTTAATGCAACAACGGATAACCACTTTGACAGATGCCTTGGAACAATCAATGAATATTGAAGCAATGGCAGGGTATCTGTGGAGCCTGAGAGTGACTAGACCCCCAACAGATGAAAATTTGGTGCAACTAGAAGGGAAAATATCAACACTTATAGAGAAGATTCAAGAATTGACGATACCCAGACCAGGACGACCGCAAGTTTGGTGTATCGGATGTTACACATAAGGACATATGGTGAACGAATGTCCACGAATGAGGGGAATGGGACCTCCTTAGAATCTGATGGGACCTTCACTAGGACCCATGGTGTAGTGTACCAATTGCTCTGATACCAATTTGTAGTGTACCAATTGCTCTGATACCAATTTGTAGCGTACCCTTTTCACTACCCAGGTTTCCCAACCTCTCAGTTTACCATTCTATACATGAATGATTACATAATTTGTACTGACCTTATGATCACATGCATTTAACCAGAATTAAACACAATTAAAATACAGAGTGAAACATATCTGGTTACTGCTATAATTAAACATTCCATAGCATTCAACATTAATTCATTCACACAGCGGAAAACATGATACAAAACA